>CAJVGC010000432.1:53382584-53504830 GCA_910822075.1 Senecio squalidus
CCTCCTCCAAGCTAGTTTCTATCTCGAGAATTTCCTGCCAATCTAATTCATCAAACACATCAATCCGAAAACAGGTTTCATCAGTAGTAAATAGGAATGGTCATAGCTCTATCTAAATTAAAACAATTCGTTCATTCCCAACCCCTAATGAAATTTGCCCATTTTTCACCCCGAATAATTGCGTCAGCGGTGTTTAGAATGGTCGTCCAAGGATTAGTGGAACAGAGACATCCTCATCCATCTCTAAAATCACGAAATCAACCGGAAAGGTGAATTTTCCCACGTTCACTAGCATGTTCTCAGCAATTCCTAATGGGTACTGAAATGATCTGTCTGCTAGTCTAATACTCATCCTTGTGGGTTTTAACACTCCAATGGCGAGTTTAGCATATAGTGAATACGGCATCAGGTTTATGCTAGCTCCTAAGTCTGCTAAAGCACTGCAACTGTAGGTATTACTGAAGTTGCACTGAATCAGAAAGCTCCCTAGATCATCCAACTTGGGTGGTATCGTGTTCTTCACCAAGGCTGAACATTCTGTGTTTAGGAATGCGGCTTGCTCCTCCGATGGCTTTCCTTTGTTTGTGACCAATTCCTTGATGAATTTAGCGTAATTTGGCATCCCTGCAATCAAATCTACAAGAGGAACGTTAATATTAACAGATTTAATCATGTCACAAAATTTGCCGTACTGCTCCCTCATTCTTGCTTTTCGTAATCGTTGAGGATATGGAACATGAGGCTTGTAAGCTTTGATTGGAACTTCCTCTACTGGTTCAGGTGTCGTGGTCTTGGTCTGAACTGGTGGTGCCTCGTCCTCATCGTCATCCACCTCGAAATCATCAATAACAGGTTCAGCAGCCAGGTGCTGCGCACCCCTGGGGTGGTGCTGCGCACCTGGGGTCTGTTTTGCTCCATTTTCGGCTTGATCTCCTCCATAAGTATGTCCCGAGCGTGTATTGATTGCATTTACATGTCCATCTCTGTGTTTTGGACAGGGTGGCATTCCGTCTGGTGTTCCGGGATGTTGATATTTTGGTGCTTGATTATTGGAAGTGTTTCCTTGGTTCTGTGGGCGTGGATTCGGTTGAGTATTGCTTGGTATTTGGCCCGGTGGTCAATTTGAGTTCCGTTCGTTCATCCTATCGAACCTTCTCTCTAAATCTTGATGTGCTGCCTGCTGATTTCTCTGTCCTTGCTCGATTTGATCAGTCAAAATTTTAAATTGTTTACGGACATCGTCATTGGTTGATTTTTGGGTGTTGATGAACGATTTCAAAAGATCTTTCATGCTTGGATCTTCATCTTCGTTTTTCGGTGGATCGTATCTTTGTCGTGGTGGGGAGCGAGTGTTATTTCTTTGCCATCCGTTGTCTCGATTGTCACCACGGTTGTAGTTACCTCCGCGGTTTTGACAATTTGACCCCCGATTAGGATAACCATACTGTGCGTAGCTTGCATCCTCCACTTGATTACACTCACTAGCATAGTGAGGTCCTCCGCATCCTTCACATCCATTCTTCACCAAGTGCATGTCCTTCTCCATTCGTCCCATGCGCTTATCAATTCTATCCGCTAGTGTCTTGACCTCTTGAACTACCGAGGATATTTCATGGCTACTCTCAGCTTGAGCAACTTGTCCCCTGTTTCTTCGGCCTCGACCATCATCCCGATACTCCCTTGATAGGCTAATGACCAGCTTGTCTTCCATTAGGTTGTATGCTTCGTTGGTGGTTTTGTACATGAAATCTCCTCCTCCAGCTAGATCCAATTCGTTTTGAGACTCCTTGGTTAACCCGTAGAAGAAAATTTCAATGATATGGTCCTTGCCCAGTCCGTGACCATAACAACTCCGCAGCAACTCCTTAAGTCTGGCCCATGCTTCAGTGGAAGTCTCTCCATCTTCCTGTCGGAATCCTCATATATCTCTGAGTAATTTCCTACCCAAGGCGGGTGGGACAAATCTTTTGATGAAAGCCTCGCGCATTTGCGTCCATGTGGTTATTGAATTTTCATTAAGCTCCTCGAACCAAACCTTCGCATCTCCGGTGAGAGACGAAGGGAATAACCTCAGTTTGACAGGATCGCCCTTGCCTTGGCCATATTTGAACATCTCACACAGCTCGTTGAATTTTGCTATGTGTTTATGCGGATCTGAATTGTAACGCCCATCGAACGTGTTGTCTTGGATCATCTTGAGATGGTGACCCTTGACAACAAAGTCATCACCCAATTCCGGGGTGGTGATTGCCGACCCTCGGGTGGGTGGCACCGCTACAGCTGCGGCCCGTCGGTTCATTGGTGTATCCAAAGGGTCCATAGCTGGTTGTGGTTCCGGTTTGTCTTCACAAAACACTTCTTCGACCTCTGGTTCTGAATCGCTTCCTCCGCTTTCTGACGACGCAATGTCTTCAAACTTGACGGGTGAAACTTGATCAAAAGTTGGTGGTGTCTGAAGTGATAAATTGCCTCTTCTCCTGCCTCGTCTCTTTGATACTCCTGGATTTGATTTTGGACTCGCGAGTGGTAATCCCGAAGCCCTTGTGTTCATCAACTACCTGAAATACCTGAAAAGAACAAAAACAAGAAAAGCGTAAAACGTACCGTTGTTATAACAATTAAAAGTAACTTCTAAGTAAATAAATACTCAAAAGGATCGTATCACAAATTCGAAACAAAAAACGAAAAATCAGTCCCCGGCAGCGGCGCCAAAAACTTGATGTGTAAAATCTAGTCTTAAAATTAACCTACTATTTAACGCAATTACACACTTCTAGGCAGTGGACCTATCCGTATATAATATAGTTTAAAGGTAAGTAAGGTTCGTTCGCAGGGACTAATTTGTTTTATATTCCGAATTAATAATACTGAGTATTTTTGGGGGGTTTTTATCGTAACAAAAGATTGCAAGTAATTAGTAAAAAGAGTGATTAATTAAAATCGAACGAAAGATTTGTGGATTAAATCAAATAAAGAAAGATTACACTTGTTTGACACTTCACCTATTTTCCGTTAATTTTACGAGATCGATTGTTGTTTCAACTTCTAAGGTATAATAAAAGTCCTTCCGAATCTTTTACTAACTTTAATTACCTCTACTTACACCGTTCCTTCCGAATACAGTTATAAATATTAATAATCAAGCAATAAGTATCAAGCCTGTTTTTAGTGATTTAACCTTATAGAGTTTCCTTCCGAATAACTCCTCTAATTATCAAGTCCTTTCGAATCTTAATACTTAGACCTACTCACTTAAATTTAATTACCTAAGTTGTTATTACTAAGTCCTTCCGAATCTTAATAATTTTAAATCGATTATAGACCGACCGATTACTTCATAAAACTTATCTAATCTATCTAGATTCCTTCCGAATACCTAGAATGTTGATTAAACAAATTATATATAAACAACTATAATAACATATTAAAATTTAAGCAAATAAGGAGCGACGGTTAAACACAAAAACATAAAACAACCGAAAACGTTAAATAAACATCAAATAGGATCCGTTGTTCAAACAAGCATAAAGAGAATTTAGCTACTCATAACGTGGTCTGAAAAAGCAATTAAGTCGTTAGAAAACATGCTGGAAAATAATTCAAAACTAGAAAAGAACAAACGAGGAAAATCGCCGAACGTGTCGTGATCGCCGATTGCCGAAAATATGAACTTCCGTGCCTTGAACCTTGCTTCTAAACGTATTAACAGCTCCAGAGACGTGAGAATAATACTGAATGAAAATCTGGCTGAATTAATCTTGTATTTATAGGCAAAAATCGTGTAGAAAACGTATTCGACTCGAATTACAATTTCTTGTAATTATCCATTTGTATTATTTAAAAATAAAAACTGCTGCGTCTGAAATTCGCGAGGGACGGGCGTCCCAGCTCATTTTACCAAAATTTCTTGTGTTTAATACCGTTTCTTCCGCCATTTCCACTTCCCGATCATGTAAACCTGTAAAATAGATAAAAACACTTTTCCATACGATTAAATGTAAAAACCTATCCTATCCATCATGTTTACTATGAAAACCGACACAATATCGCATAGAAATATCTATATAAATATGCGATATCACGCTTCATTAACTTTGTTATCTTTATCCGGGAGAGGATTCTCCGGAATTGGGGCCAACTTCGGATCAAGAACATAAGAAATCTTCAAAACAATCAAAGTGAATTTCATCTTGTCAGCCCAACGGGTGTAGTTACACCCATCGAATTTGATGAGCTTGACAAAATCTTGATTCAAGATCCGAAGGTTCGATGACATAGAGATGGATTCCATTGCTTAAATACTTGTGTTAAAAAGATAGAAACCTTTCAAGATTGTTGGAACTTAAAATCACCAATTCTATCTGCAAATAAACTCACCAACAACAAAAAATCTTGAAACCTTAAAATAGACAAACAAAGACTACACAGGATATTTCCTTGTCCTTAAAAGGTTTCTACGGCTCTCGTATGATATCGCTTCAAGCCTTCGTACCGTACACCCAAGGATTTGATGAAGTCTTAATTACAGATTTATTATAAGCGAAACAATAAACCGAAATACACAAGAGGTTTGTTGAGAAGTAAAATAACCACAGAATTGATTGGATTCGCAGAAAGAGAGAAACAATTGCTTGATTTTTGATGCACCTTGGAATAGAGCTTGACACCTCTATATATAATTTAGAAACGTAAGTTTGAAACTCAAATCTTCTACCGTTTCCATGATCACCAAAGTATCAGGGATATATCCTGATTTTCAGCCTCCACTCTCCACAATCTTGATAATATCTTAGACTAAGTAACAATTTGTTTGTTTACATAGTCAAGAGTTTTATCCCACTTAAAACACGTGTTTATTTATCTTATATTTATCCAAATTATAAGACCTTCTAAATTACATGGGTTTACATTGTCACACCCCGCTAAAGCGGAAACACGGAATGTGAAGAGCCAAGATATCATCACACGAGTTATAAATAAAAACATACGGTTTCAAGTCATTACGAATAAAATAAGAGTTTACAGTTTAAAGATAACCAAGTGTTGAAAAGTACATCACGAAACAACATAATAAATTGTTTGATAAAATTCCCAAAACATATTCAAAATAGGTCTTCTCCCGATTCTTGACTTCACGTGACATTCCAGACCCATCCAACTATTGCACTTCGTGACTTACATTTGATTTCCTGAAACAAGAGATAAAGTGTCAACTACAATAAAGTAGTGAGTGAGTTACAGTTTTCTAGTCCTCGACTGGAAAGGTTTTGAGTTAAGTATATCTATACTTAGTAGTTTCTAAAAGTAGAACAAGACTTAAAGAATAGTTCGAACCAAAACAGTTGATTAAAAGATATGCGGAAGTCGTATAACTCTATACGCGCATAATAAGTAAACTTATGATTGAATTTATGTATAACGACTACTTGGCATAATAACTTAAGTGTTCACACTAAACCGATTAACCAACCGTGAGGCCCCTTACCCCGACTATCTACGGGGAGTCATTTCTGATCGAGTAATATGTACTTAAGTTGCCACTTAAGCAAGGAACGGTCATTTCCTAAGTATCGATACCCATAATTACTAAACGGCTTAACAAAGCTAATAGTGTGTTACGAAAATTAGGCACTAATGTTATTTTAAAACTGATAGTAGTCACTTATGAATAGTTATATCCCTCAAGAGTCACGATAGTTATACGATCAATCAAAGTGCATACGAGTGCCGAGAGTGGCATTAAATAAGTTTGATATAGTTTTGAACCAAAAGCCGAATAAAGGTGGCGAACCATTAATTTATCATAGGCCAAACGGCCATAAAATTAAATAAGTATAAGTTTCACAATTTGTACCAAAGATATAACAGTTTCAAAGTTTATTTAGATCTCTTGTTTCCCCCAAAAGTTATTTGAAAACAGTAATTAAAGTGGGGATGTAACTCACTGTTTGCGAAGAAGAGCTAGAGTGCGGAAGGAAATCGAGACGGACCGGAATCACGGGAATCCTAATGAAAAACCAAGGTTTAATGAGTATTAATGTTTATGTGTTTATATGTTAAGTGTCGGGTTTGGGTCTATTGAAAATTGGGCAGCGCTTCCGCGCCAAAATCATTAATTCCAAAATTTGTACACTTTCCCGCTTAACCAATTCAATGAACACATTTCATTTTATTCCAAACACAATGTAATATAAAACTTGCTCATTTAGTTTATTTATATGTGAGTTATTCTCATTACAGGTTATGGTCATAAATCTCAGTTCCGAACATAAGTTTAGGTAACACGTTTAAAGTTACGATCCAAAATGGTTTAAACTTAGCAATTTGTGCAGTCTGTCAGCAGCATGACCGCGCCGCGGTAGGATGACAACAGTTTTGACCAAGACTCGTTTTTGAAGAAATTTGATGTTTTTAAGTTAGATTTTGACATGCAACCAGATATAAACTTAGATAATCGATGTCTAATAGTTTATTTAGTGTTTTTAACCACAAATTTAAGGATCTAACCATGCATTTACCAAAAATCCGTTTTTGTTCATAAATACCCCAAAATCTCCATACAAATTCATTTTTAGGTGTTAGATGATACATGCAATGAATATATATTGTAAAGACAGTAGATTAGAATGATTTATACCGAGAGTAAAGTGATTTGGAGATGGTTGGAGTGAACCCTTAGCGATTTTTAACCCAAGGAGCTTAGAAAATGGACTTTTGACCCAAATGAATGCAACCCTTTCTTCCTCTTTGCTTGATGGACGACTTGTGTGTGTTAATGTGGTTAAAGTTTCTGAGTTTTTGAAGTATAAGTTACTGCAAATGAAGGGGAATTGAGTGGTGTTTGTTTGAAACTTCAAGTGAAAGAGAGAGAGAGTAAAGAGTGTGTTTGTTTTGTGTGTGTATGTGTAGAAATGAATTATGTTTGTGTTAAATATGATCACATTGATATCACTGGACTTTTAAAAGGCCACAAAGAACTCTGGACCATGAATAAAACGTTGGGTTCAAGTATTGGCCCGTTTGGTTAAGTTTTAAAAGTTAACAAAAATGATGTCTGCGCACTCCACCGCGGCGCGGTGGCCTGACCGCGGCGCGGCTGGAGTGGCAGACTTTTGCCTTTTTCGTTTTTCGTTCGTTCCAATGTTAAGCGTTTCGTTTGTTAAAAGTTTCCGTTCATATAAAATAGGAACTTAGACAAGTTCACTAAGTGTTTGCTTGGTATTAGGATTCATTTATGTGATGCCGAGTTCGATTCTTCACATTCGAGTTTACGAGACAAGTAATAACAAGATAAATTTAAAGTTGAGTCAAAGATAGAGAATGCGGTTTTCACCTGAAATAAGACGGTTGTCACATACATATACCCCAACCCCATTCTCTAGTTCTCATTAAAGTTTTAACTTAAAAGAATTAATCTTTATCTTTTTAATTAAAATGTTCAACCTATTATTAAAATTAATAACACCATATATTAATTTTTAACAGCAACGTAGTCGGCACCCTTACGACAAGCCACCAGGCTCGGGTTCGGAGTGTATGAAACTTGTTGGGAAAATCAACGATTTAACCCAAGTTAATAAATCTGTTTATTAAAGTCTTAGTCTTTGAGTCTGAGTGACCTTGACTCTGAGTGACCTTGACTCTGAGTGACTCTGAGTCTGAGTGACTAGAATAAACTAAGGCGTTTTGGAGCTGACTAGTCAGTTCCATAATGAAAAACGTAAGGCGTAACTTTAGGTAATTCTGTTAGATAAAATCTTCTATCTTTGTAGAAGATTTTCTAAGATTTATTCTTATCAAGCTCACTATTATTGTGTATAAATAGTGAGCTTGACCATTGTAAACCTTGGACTTTTAAAAAGCAATATAACTGTGTGTTATACATATTCTTTGTTATTATAATTCCGCGATAATAAACACAAGAAACTGAGTAATCAATCGATTAATAATAATTAACGTCTAAATAATTATTTGTGATTGATTAGCCATTGTTTGAGATCTTATTGAGACCTAACAACTGGTATCAGAGCAAATAAGATTTAAATTTTCATAAATTTATAAATATTAAACGATCAATATATAAAATCTCAAAAACAATGTCATCATCTTCAAATACACCTGCCATGGCTGGAAAAGGTATTCCTATTTTCAATGATCATAACTATGCTCATTGGAAACTTAAAGCTGAGTGGCATCTATCTGGAACCCATGAAGAAATGTTAAGGACTGTACAGGAAGGACCAATCATTCCTGGAAAGAACATTGACGAGGTCAAGGAAGGATACAAAGTTGTCCAACGTGCAAGATGGGTTCAAACTCCTAAATCACAATGGACAGATGTTGATAAGTTACTTTTCAATCTGGATCCAAGAGCAAGAAGCATTCTAGGTAATGCTGTATCTGAACAATTATTCTCCAAGATTGTTGGATGCAGAACTGCCAAGGAAATATGGGATACGTTAATAGTATCTTATGAAGGAGTCCCAATAGTAAGAGAAAAAAGGTTGAACAGTCTGATTAGGAATTATGAAAATTTCTATGTAAAAGACAAAGAAACCTTAGCTGACGTGCATACAAGGTTTCAAGTACTGTTGAATGATCTTTCAGCCCTAGGAATGATGAAAGAAGATGATGAAATATGCAAAAAGTTTGTTGACATCTTGCCCAACAAATTTGAATCTGTCATTACATCTCTTGTGGTTAGTGAAAAACTGTCCACCTACAAGCTGCCTGGTCTTTTTGGATTGCTGCTGAACTTTGAAGAAGCTCAAGAAAGGAAAAAGATTAACACAAGAAGGACCACAAGAGATCCATAAGCTGCATTAGTTGCAACCAGCAAAAGGAATAAAGAAATTTATTCTAAAGCTGACTCATCTGTCAGAATCTGACGATGAATCTGAAGTCAAGAAACTGAAAATTCAGCTTGCTCTGTTAACTATGAAGCTTGAACAGAAGACAAGCTACAAAGGAAAGAAACCTTTCGATCTGAAGAAGGTAAAATGCTTTAAATGCAATGAATATGGTCACATGGTTGCTGACTGTAAAGTAAAGAATGCTCAAACTGAACACATGGACGAGGTTGCTGAGAGGGCCCAAAGATATCGAAAGAAGTATCTCAAGTACAAGTAAGGCAACAGTTCAAACACACTAAAGCCTCAAACTGAGCAAAAGGCATTCTTTGCTGAAGAATGGCTAGATGAGGAATTGTCTTCTGATGAGTATGAGGAAGTGGTAGATAAATGCTTGATGCCATTTACAGAAGAAGTGACTGAAGATGAGAAATATGCTTCTCAGTTCGAGAAGGATCTGAAGGAAGCTGAGAGACTGAGCTGCAACTCAGACTCGAACAAGTCAAAACTTTATAAGGTACACAATTTTGACACTTATACAAATTAACAAAAACTTCAAGTGTTTGAGTATATTTTTGTTGACTTGACCACCACTTTAGAAGAACAATCTGAATTAAAACAAAAAATCAAAGATCTTGAAAATAATTTGAAAATTAAAGATGAGAAGATAATTGAACTAGAAAGTTTTAGAGTTCTTTTAAATGCTCAGATTGAAGCTTATAGTCATCTTGCAAAAGAAAACTATAAACTTAGAGAAGAAACTGAGCACTATAAAAGAATTTGTAAATCATGGTGCATATCATCCTTAAAAAATGAAGATTGTTTAAGCAGACAGGTACCCAAACAAGTTCAAGCTGTGTTGGGTGAGGACTTCAGTCTGAAGAAGCACATGACTGAAGAAGAAGAAGAAGCTGAAAAAGCTGAAAGAGAAAAAATTGTTTTTAAACCAGAAATTCTTCCAAATACTTTCACTTATATGAAAGAAGAAAAAATAATGATGTCAAATGCTTTTGTAAAACCTGTAATTTCCAAAGTTTCTAATAAAAGTGATTCTTCATTTTCTTCTAAATCTGAATGTGTTAATTTGTCTGAAACTGAACAAAATGTGCATGTTGAAAAAGATTTCGTGCACCCAACTAATAGATTGCCCAAGGTTGTGAGTAAATCTAAGAGTCAGCACCCAGTCAATCCCAAAAGTCTAAACAATAGTCATGAAACAAAAACTATTGATAAACTGGGGAATCAATTGTTGGAACTGACTAACATAGTAAAAACTCTAGTCAGGAACAAATCACCCAATCACGTCAGGCCCAAAACTCCTCCTAAGAGAATTTGCTACAATTGTGGTGAAAAAGGGCATGAAGTTGTGTTTTGTAAACAACTGACTCAGTCTAGACCACAGAAAAATATTTTTCAAAAGTCAGTCTCACCAAAACATTGGTCAGCTTCACATAAGTCAGTTTCATCAAAGTCCAGATCAGCTTCATCAAAGTCGGTTTCACCTCAAAAGCAAAGAAACATTTCTCCATTACAGACAACATCTGTGAAACCGATTACGAATAAGTCAGTTCCATCTCGAGTCAGTCTCAAAGATACTCCATGTAAATATTGTGGTGCCATAGGTCATTATTCTGTTAATTGCATGAAAGAAATAAATAAATGGAATTATACCAACTCCAAAACTGACTGCAAGATTGAACCTAAACTTAAATCTGCTTCAGTTCATGGATCCACTCTAAAGTGGGTGCCCAAAAGGAACTAATATCTTTTATTTCATGTGCAGGTAGGGGTGTCAAAAAAACCCGAACCCGACTAACCCGACCCGACCCGAACCCGAATAAGCTTAACAGGGTCGGGTTTATTCGGGTCTATGTATGCTATTCGGGTTAAACGGGTTGACCCGATGTGACCCGAGTCTTATTAGGATCGGGTCCAAAGGAACTTTTTTTGTGTTAATCGGGTTCGGGTTAGACCCGAATAACCCGAATAAATCTAATAATTTTTTTTTTTTTTTTTTTTTTTAAGTTGTAGTTTGAAGCCACTATGTTATGTTTAGTAAGTCATCTTTTATAACCTACGTATCTTTTAGTAAGCTCGAGTTTATGTGTCGTCAATCTTTAAAATTAACTTATTAAAGACAAATATATTTAAACTAGAAACTTTTTTTCTTGCACGATTTATTTGCTAATGTATCTTCTTATTTTCTTAATGCAATTGTGTTTATAGTTTATGTATTCAATTTTTTTAACATTTCAAAACTCGATAAACTTTAACACTACAAAAAAGAATTTAATTGCTTAACATTTTCTATAATTTGCTTTATTTCTATATCAACTTTTTTTTAGCTGCTATCAACAATTCACATGATTTAATCGACCAAATTTACAAGCTACATTCATTTTTATTTTGTTTGATATTTGTTGTCAAGCATAACACTAGAATGTGGAGCCTTTTTATAAGCCTAAAAAGTAACAAATTATGGTTATCTTGTTGTTAAAAACACTAATAAGATATTCTATTTTTATGTGTTATTTTTCTTAGTTAGACCCGAACCCGACTAGACCCGAACCCGATAACCCGAACTCTTATTAGGGTCGGGTTAGGGTCAATACCAAAAGTTTGAAAACCCGATTACACCCGACCCGATTAAGCTTATTAGGGTCGGGTAAACCCGATTAACACCCCTATGTGCAGGTCTCTACAAAATGGTATCTAGATAGTGGAGCGTCAAGACACATGACTGGAATGAAGTCTTTTCTACAAGACTATAAAGAAGAAGATGGGCCTCAAGTGAGATATGGAGACAACGGGGTATCAATGACACGTGGATATGGAAAGATTCATGCTGGAGCTGTCACTTTCAAGAGAGTCGCATATGTGGAAGGATTACAACATAACTTACTCAGTGTGAGTCAAATTACTGATGAAGACCATGAAGTCAGATTCAGGAAACAAGCTGGAATAATCTACAGTGCCAAGGGAAAACCATTACTACTCGCCAAGAGAGAACGAGATGTATTTTTTCTGGATCTGAGTACATCCAATGATGAAGCTGAGACATGTTTGCTCACAGAAACCAAAGAAGAACTAAATTGGCTATGGCATCGAAGGTTATCCCATCTAAACTTCAAAAATATATAAATGCGTTGTCAAAGAGTAAATTGGTTAGAGGTCTCCCTGAACTGACCTACACCAAAGACAAAGTTTGCTCAGCCTGTGTGCTTGGAAAGCAAACAAAGACTTAATTTCCATCCAAGATGATGCACTCAACGCTTGATGCCTCCAACGATCTTTTTATCTTGGATGACTCGATTGACACGTCCTGGCACTAAGTTCCGCACGTGCGAAGTGGAGTCGGGAAATCAAGCAACATCAAAGCGACACGCACGATTTTGTTTTCTTTTCTTTATTTGATTTTATTTTTTTGCATTTTTAGTCTTTAATTTCCCTTAGTTTTTAGTCGTTAACACATTAGGGACAATGTGTTACTTAAGTTTGGGGGGGTCATCGGGAAATTCCAAATTATATTTTTCGACCCTTAGTTTAGTTTCCATCGTGTTGAATTGTGTTATTTTTGTACAATTGTTGAGTCAGTCAGGAAAAAAAAACAGAAAATACAAAAAAATTGAAAATTAGAAAAAAATACAAAAATATATAATGTGTCTAGTCGGTAAATACCTTAAACGTTAAGCATAACCAGACGCATTTTTACCCCACTCAGAAAAATAGTGAGAATTTGAGCCTTTTGAAAGCATTTATTTTTAATGCTACTTTTTCATTTCTTTGAGTGTGCCGATAGGGATGACTTTAGAACTTGACATTGTTATACATTTCGAGACCACATATGAGCAATTGCATTAGGGTAACTTAGTGTAATTTTGTACAATGATAGGGGCAAATTAGGAATAACCCATTTGTTAGCTTTTTCGTTTCTTTTTATATATTTTCCGCCTAACCCTTGTAACACTTACTTTTAGTGTTAGAAACTCTAGTAAACCAATTTGCGCCTAAACCGTTTCGTTTCTAAACACTACTATATATTTTGTACACTTACCTATTTTCGTTTCTTTTAGATTAAGTCCGAACTTAGTTTTTGATTGTTATTATATATGAAGTAAAGTTAGAGTTACTAAGGCAGAAAAGAAAAGTAGATTATTATTGCCTTGTATTATTTTGTATTTGGAGAAATAGTTAATTATTGGCCTTTTGAGCATATGTACTTACCACGATGATTATTATATTGTAAGGCATGTACTAGGCTGAAAAAAAAAAAGTGAAAAAGAAAAAAATTGGAAAAACAGAAAAGCGAAAAAAAAAATTAGTTGTACAGTTTAAGAGAAATACTGTATTTTGAGTCGTGTATTATATACGAAATAAGTGAAGTGTCAAACAGGTATATTTTCTCCATTGTTTGATTATATCAATTACTTTTTCGATCGATTTTAATTAATCACTTTTTGCTAATTACTTGCAAACTTTTATTACGATA
Organism: Senecio squalidus; assembly: GCA_910822075.1. Classification (NCBI taxonomy): domain Eukaryota; kingdom Viridiplantae; phylum Streptophyta; class Magnoliopsida; order Asterales; family Asteraceae; genus Senecio; species Senecio squalidus. The sequence continues at coordinate 53,395,923 of CAJVGC010000432.1, forward strand.
AAAAACCCCCAAAATCACTTAGTATTATTAACTCGGAATTTTAAAACAAATTAGCCCCTGCGAACGAACCTATACTTGCTTTTAAACTATATTATATACGGATAGGTCCACTGCCTAGAAGTGTGTAATTGCGTGAATTAGTAGGTTAAATTTAAGACTAGATTTTACACATCAAGTTTTTGGCGCCGCTGCCGGGGACTGATTTTTTTTTTGTTTCGAATTTGTGATACGATCCTTTTTGAGTATTTAATTACTTGAAAGTTACTTTAATTGTTTATCAGGTGCTTTTCACATTTTGGTTTTTGTTTAGTTGTGATTTACAGGTTGTAGATATTAGACGATGTACAGGAGATATAGCAACTATTATGGATATTCGGATAAGGGGAATTACCAAGACCCAATATGTGATTTTGGATATGGTTATAGATATGATAGAGGACGGGAGAAAATCAATCTTACGAACGGGAATTTTGGTATGAGGAAAATCAACCGAAGGAAGAAGAAGAGCAAGAGTTGAAAGACTTGTTTAAATCCTTTGTCGAAATGAACAAACAGTTAAATGATGGGATTCTTAACCAATTGGAATTGCTAAATCTTCAACTTGAACTTGATCGTCAGGATTTTGATGTCACAAAACAACGGTTAGAATGGCAGTTAGAGGAGTTGGAAAAAAGAGCAAGGGGTCAACAAGAGGAACAAGTAAATGCAATTTCAACACGGTGGGGATATGAGTATTGGGATGAAGAAACTGAAAACAAAGAAGAAGTTGAACCTGAACCCACTGCGTCCCTGTCACACTCACTGCGACGCAGTGTTATCTCAGAACCCGTTTCCGATTTTGATAGTGATTTTGAGTCGGACGAGGAAGAATGGGAGGACCCGGTAGTTCAAATATATATAGCCACATCCGAATCAGCTACTAGTCCACCGGTTCAAGTTCATGACACGGAAATTTTACACTTCATTATATATTTTCACATGCCTTTACCTGTAAATTATAACCCGAATAAAAGTCCCCGTTTAGTTGTACCTAGACTCTAGTGGTGGAGATTTGATACATTATCAAGCCTATGATAGAATATTCACCATGACTGAGCAATTGAGCGATTCTACATATATATTTTACACACCCTTTTAGATTAGTTTGAGAGATTGTGTGATTTTACTTCCCATAAAAATCGTGAGGTGTTTGGTTATGTTAATTTTGGCTTTGATAATTACTTTGAAAACAGTTTTTGCTTGAGGGCAAGCAAAAAGGCAAGTTTGGGGGGATTTGATATCGCATATTTATATAGATATTAATATGCGATATTTGGTCACATTTCATAGTAAACATGATGGATAGGATAGGTTTTTACATTTAATTGTGTGGAAAAGTGTTTTTATCTATTTTACAGGTTTACATGATCGGGAAGTGGAAAAGGATGAAGAAATGGACTTAAGTGAAGGAATGATGAAGAAAAGGAGTCAGTGTTGCGCACCAATGAAGAGGTGCTGAGCACTGGGCAGTTTGAGATGGACTTGAACACGGAATGGAAAACCACGCGGTGCTGAGCACCTATGAGGTGGTACTAAGCACTTACAAGATAAACATGAAGAAATTGATTTTGAGTCGAACACGTTTTCCTCGGGATTTTTGCTTATAAATACAAGACCAATTCGGCCAGAAAAGAGAAAAATTATTATTATAAGGTTCTGGAGCTGGTTATTACCTTTAGAAGCAAGATTCAAGGCTAGAAATATCACTTTTTCGGCTAACGGCGATTACGACACGTTCGGCGAAATTCTTTGTTTGTTCTTTCCTTGTTTTGAACCATTTTCCAAAATGTTTTCTAACACTTTAATTGTTGTTTCAGACCTAATCATGAGTAGCTAAATTTCTTTTATGCTTGTTTGAACACGGATCTTATTTGAAGTTCATGTTACGTTATTGACTATTTGTGTTTTTGTGTTTAATCGGTGATCCTTAATTGTTTAAGTTTTAATATATTATTCTAAGTTGTTTATATATAATTTGCTTAATCAACATTCTAGGTATTCGGGAGGAATCTAGATAGATTAAATAGGTTGTATGAAATAATCGGTCGGTCTATAATCGGTTTAAAATTACTAGGATTCGAGAGGACTTAGTAATCACAACTTAGGTAATTAAATTTAAGTGAGTAAGTCTAATTGTTAAGATTCGGAAGGACTTAATATTTAGAGGAGTTATTCGAGAGGAAACTCTATAAGATTAAATCACTAAAAGCGGACTTGTTGCTTATTGCTTGATTATTAATAGTTATAACTGTGTTCGATAGGAACGGTGTAATTAAAGATAATTAAAGTTAGTAAAAGATTCGAGAGGACTTTTATTATATCTTAGAAGTTTTAATATCAGTAAATTTCGTAAACGTGATTGGAAAATAAGTGAAGTGTCAAAAAGGTATATTTTCTCCATTATTTGATTATATCAATTACTTTTTCGATCGATTTTAATTAATCACTTTTTGCTAATTACTTGCAAACTTTTGTTACGATAAAAAACCCCCAAAATCACTTAGTATTATTAACTCGGAATTTTAAAACAAATTAGCCCCTGCGAACGAACCTATACTTGCTTTTAAACTATATTATATACGGATAGGTCCACTGCCTAGAAGTGTGTAATTGCGTGAATTAGTAGGTTAAATTTAAGACTAGATTTTACACATCAAGTTTTTTGCGCAGCTGCCGGGGACTGATTTTTTTTTTGTTTCGAATTTGTGATACGATCCTTTTGAGTATTTAAGTACTTGAAAGTTACTTTAATTGTTTATCAGGTGCTTTTCACGTTTTGGTTTTTGTTTCGTTGTGATTTACAGGTTGTAGATATTAGACGATGTACAGGAGATATAGCAACTATTATGGATATTCGGATAAGGGGAATTACCAAGACCCTATATGTGATTTTGGATATGGTTATAGATATGATAGAGGACGGGGGAACAATCAATCTTACGAACGGGAAATTTGGTATGAGGAAAATCAACCGAAGGAAGAAGAACAGTAAGAGTTGAAAGACTTGTTTAAATCCTTTGTTGAAATGAACAAACAGTTAAATGATGGGATTCTTAACCAATTGGAATTTCTAAATCTTCAACTTGAACTTGATCGTCAGGATTTTGATGTCACAAAACAACGGTTAGAATGGCAGTTAGAGGAGTTGGAAGAAAGACCAAGGGGTCAACAAGAGGAACAAGTAAATGCAATTTCAACATGGTGGGGATATGAGTATTGGGATGAAGAAACTGAAAACAAAGAAGAATTTGAACCTGAACCCACTGCGTCCCTGTCACACTCACTGCGACGCAGTGTTATCTCAGAACCCGTTTCCGATTTTGATAGTGATTTTGAGTCGGACGAGGAAGAATGGGAGGACCCGGTAGTTCTAATATATATAGCCACATCCGAATAAGCTACTACTCCACCGGTTCAAGTTCATGACACGGAAATTTTTCAACAATTTAAAGAGGAGGAAGCGAAGGTACAACCCGAACCGCCAAAACCGTTTGCAAGAGAAATTGAATGTTGGGATAAAATGCATTGGGTAAAGAGTTTAGATGAGGAATTGGAAGACTTCCTCGGATTGGATATAGGAATCTCGGATGGGTCAGTTATTGGTGACTATGGAGATATTACTTGGGACGGATTAGAAAGAATGTTCGATTCAAATGTCGACTTAAGTACCACAAAGAACGGGGAAATAGGCGATGGTGTAAACAAGGAAATAGAGTGTTGGGAAACTATCAATACGCATGTTGCGGTTTGGTAGTTTTATAAGAATATATATGTGAAACCGGTTAGGAGTTATTTCAAAGAAGAGCCCGGAAATGTTCATGTCCACTTTCGACCATTTGTGACTTGTTTAATTTATCGGGAAACGAGGTAGTGGAATGACGAATGGGTCAAAAGGAATGATGCGCTTGATGCCTCCAACGATCTTTTTATCTTGGATGACTCGATTGACACGTCCTGGCAGTAAGTTCCGCACGTGCGAAGTGGAGTCGGGAAATCAAGCAACATCAAAGCGACACGCACGGTTTTGTTTTCTTTTCTTTATTTGATTTTATTTTTTTGCATTTTTAGTCTTTAATTTCCCTTAGTTTTTAGTCGTTAACACATTAGGGACAATGTGTTACTTAAGTTTGGGGGGGGGGGGGGGGGGGGGGGGGGGTCATCGGGAAATTCCAAATTATATTTTTCGACCCTTAGCTTAGTTTCCATCGTGTTGAATTGTGTTATTTTTGTACAAATACAAAAAAAAATGAAAATTAGAAAAAAATACAAAAATATATAACGTGTCTAGTCGGTAAATACCTTAAACTTTAAGCATAACCAGACGCATTTTTACCCCACTCAGAAAAATAGGGAGAATTTGAGCCTTTTGAAAGCATTTATTTTTAATGCTACTTTATCATTTCTTTGAGTGTGTCGATGGGGATGACTTTAGAACTTGACATTGTTATACATTTCGAGACCACATATGAGCAATTGCATTAGGGTAACTTAGTGTGATTTTGTACAATGATAGGGGCAAATTAGGAATAACCCATTTGTTAGCTTTTTCGTTTCTTTTTATATATTTTCCGCCTAACCCTTGTAACACTTACTTTTAGTGTTAGAAACTCTAGTAAACCAATTTGCGCCTAAACCGTTTCGTTTCTAAACACTACTATAATATTTGTACACTTACCTATTTTCGTTTCTTTTAGATTAAGTCCGAACTTAGTGTTTGATTGTTATTATATATGAAAGAAAAGTAGATTATTATTGCCTTGTATTATTTTGTATTTGGAGAAATAGTTAATTATTAGCCTTTTGAGCATATGTACTTACCACGATGATTATTATATTGTAAGGCATGTACTAGGCTGAAAAAAAAAAGTGAAAAAGAAAAAAGTGTGAAAAACAGAAAAGCGAAAAAAAAATTAGTTGTACAGTTTAAGAGAAATACTGTATTTTGAGTCGTGTATTATATACGAAATTTGTATATTCGGAGAAAAAAGTATAAGTTGAAGAAAAATTGAGCAATCCAGTTCGTTAGAGATTTTATTTAGTTCGGATTTAATCTAAGCTTTTGTATATTTTTATTTAACCCGTTTACACTCCATTATATATTTTCACATGCCTTTACCTGTAAATTATAACCCGAATAAAAGTCCCCGTTTAGTTGTACCTAGACTCTAGTGGTGGAGATTTGATACATTATCAAGCCTATGATAGAATATTCACCATGACTGAGCAATTGAGCGATTCTACATATATATTTTACACACCCTTTTAGATTAGTTTGAGAGATTGTGTGATTTTACTTCCCATAAAAATCGTGAGGTGTTTGGTTATGTTAATTTTGGCTTTGATAATTACTTTGAAAACAGTTTTTGCTTGAGGGCAAGCAAAAAGGCAAGTTTGGGGGGATTTGATATCGCATATTTATATAGATATTTATATGCGATATTTGGTCACATTTCATAGTAAACATGATGGGTAGGATAGGTTTTTACATTTAATTGTGTGGAAAAGTGTTTTTATCTATTTTACAGGTTTACATGATCGGGAAGTGGAAAAGGATGAAGAAATGGACTTAAGTGAAGGAATGATGAAGAAAAGGAGTCAGTGTTGCGCACCAATGAAGAGGTGCTGAGCACCGGGCAGTTTGAGATGGACTTGAACACGGAATGGAAAACCACGCGGTGCTGAGCACCTATGAGGTGGTACTAAGCACTGACAAGATAAACATGAAGAAATTGATTTTGAGTCGAACACGTTTTCCTCGGGATTTTTTCCTATAAATACAAGACCAATTCGGCCAGAAAAGAGAACAATTATTATTCTAAGGTTCTGGAGCTGGTTATTACCTTTAGAAGCAAGATTCAAGGCTAGGAAGATCACTTTTTCGGCTAACGGCGATCACGACACGTTCGGCGAAATTCTTCGTTTGTTCTTTCCTTGTTTTGAACTATTTTCCAAAATGTTTTCTAACACTTTAATTGTTGTTTCAGACCTAATCATGAGTAGCTAAATTTCTTTTATGCTTGTTTGAACACGGATCTTATTTGAAGTTCATGTTACGTTATTGACTATTTGTGTTTTTGTGTTTAATCGGTGATCCTTAATTGTTTAAGTTTTAATATATTATTCTAAGTTGTTTATATATAATTTGCTTAATCAACATTCTAGGTATTCGGGAGGAATCTAGATAGATTAAATAGGTTGTATGAAATAATCGGTCGGTCTATAATCGGTTTAAAATTACTAGGATTCGAGAGGACTTAGTAATCACAACTTAGGTAATTAAATTTAAGTGAGTAAGTCTAATTGTTAAGATTCGGAAGGACTTAATATTTAGAGGAGTTATTCGAGAGGAAACTTTATAAGATTAAATCACTTAAAACGGACTTGTTGCTTATTGCTTGATTATTAATAGTTATAACTGTATTCGAGAGGAACGGTGTAATTAAAGATAATTAAAGTTAGTAAAAGATTCGAGAGGACTTTTATTATATCTTAGAAGTTTTAAAATCAGTAAATTTCGTAAACGTGAATGGAAAATAAGTGAAGTGTCAAACAGGTATATTTTCTCCATTATTTGATTATATCAATTACTTTTTCGATCGATTTTAATTAATCACTTTTTGCTAATTACTTGCAAACTTTTGTTACGATAAAAAAAAACCCCAAAATCACTTAGTATTTTTAATTCGGAATTTTAAAACAAATTAGTCCCTGCGAACGAACCTATACTTGCTTTTAAACTATATTATATACGGATAGATCCACTGCCTAAAAGTGCGTAATTGCGTGAATTAGTAGGTTAAATTTAAGACTAGATTTTACACATCATAGATTTATTTGGGTTATCTTGTTAGGGGCTAAAAGTGATGCAGCTGAAGAGATCATCAGTCTGATCAAAAGAGAACAGCGCCAGGAAAACACTCTTGTTCGTCAAATGAGAAGTGACCATGGAACTGAGTTCAAAAACTCAGTCTTAATAAACTTTTGTGATCAATTAGGCATAGTTCAAAACTTTGCCTTAGTCTGAACCCCTCAACAAAATGGAGTTGCAGAGAGAAGAAACATAACTCTAATTGAGGCTGCCAGAACAATGTTGTGCTATGGAAACATGAAGATAAAATTCTGGGCTGAAGCTGTGAACACTGCTTGCTTCACACAAAATAGGTCCATCATCGTAAAGAGACATGGAAAGACAGCTTATAAATTGTACCATAACAAGGTCCCTTCCATTCATTACTTCCATATCTTTGGAAATAGATGCTATATCCTAAATCAAAGAGACTTGTTATGCAAGATGTCTGCTAAAGCTGATGAAGGACTGTTCGTTGGATACTCAAGCATTGCCAAAGCATTCAGAATTTACAATGAAATAAGAAAAGTGGCAGAGGAGAGCATTAATGTCACCTTTGATGACACTGCTCAGTCTGACAAAGATGAATCATCATCCCAAACTGACATAGCTACTATAAATCAGCTTTGTAATGAACTACTTGTCACTACATTTGAAACTGATTCTCAGGCTGAAGCTCAAAATCACGCGAACGCCCATCCACATCAATCATCGGATACTGAACCTGACGAATTATCCTTTCAGAGTGTCCCAGATGTTGCAAATACGGATTCAAATGAAACTGATGCAACTCAGATTGAGCCTCCTTAGTCTGACCAGACTCAGCTCCAAACTACTCAGCCTGAAGATAATCAAACTGATGATGCTCAGACTCAAGTAGAGACAGTTTCTCACAACGAGATAGGAAACATCAAGACTGTCAAGGGACATCCTATTTCCTCAGTTATTGGTTCAATAACTTCGGGTGTCAAAACGAGACGAAAAACTGCAACAACTAATTTCTGTTTCTATACCTATTTCTTGAGTCTGATGGAGCCCAAGAAGGTTGAAGAAGCCTTATTAGATGAAGACTGGGTTGATGGAATGCAAGAGGAGCTTGGCGAATTTATCAGAAACAATGTTTGGACAAAGCTTCCACTTCCCCTGTTTAAGACCATTATTGGACTCAAATGGATCTTTCGAAATAAATATGACAAAGATGGGGTAGTTATCAGGAATAAAGCTCGACTGGTTGCTAAGGATACAAACAGGAAGAAGGCATTGATTATGATGAAACTTTTGCTCCAGTGGCCCGAATTGAAGCAATTCGACTATTTCTAGCATATGCAGCATTTAAAGACTTCTTGGTGTATCAAATGGATGTGAAGAGTGCATTTCTGAATGGTGATCTACAGGAGGAAGTCTATGTCAAGCAGCCTCCAGGTTTTGTTGATCCTAATTTTTTCCTGATCATGTGTTTAAATTAAACAAAGCCTTATATGGTCTCAAACAAGCTCCTAGAGCTTGGTATGATACTTTGTCTGATTTTCTTCATAAAAACGATTTTAAAAGAGGCTCAATTGATAAAACATTGTTTATCAAAAAGGAAAATGGACATGTGATTTTGGTACAAATATATGTTGATGACATCATATTTGGATCCACAAATGAAAAGTTGTGTACTTGGTTTTCAAAACTCATGTGTAGTGAATATAGAATGAGCATGATGGGAGAACTTACTTTTTTTCTTGGCCTACAAGTAGAACAAAAACAAGATGGTATTTTCATAAATCAAAGTAAATATGTTCATGATTTAGTAAAGAAATTTGGTTTTGAAACATGTTCTGAAATGAAAACACCAATGAGTACTTCTGATAAGTTGCATAAAGATTCATCTGGCAAGTCAGTTTTTCAAGCTACTTATAGAGGTATGATTGGATCTTTGCTTTATTTAACTGCTAGTCGCCCTGATATAATGTTTTCAACATGTCTATGTGCACGATATCAGGCTGACCCCAAAGAATCCCATCTTAGAGCTGTCAAAAGGATTTTCAGATATCTTAAGGGTACACCAAATCTTGGTCTATGGTACCCTAAAGATTCTGGTTTTGAACTAATTGGCTACACAGATGCAGATTATGCAGGATGTAAACTGGACAGGAAAAGTACTTCAGGAGGATGTCAGCTTATGGGAGGAAAGCTAGTCAGCTGGTCAAGTAAGAAGCAAAATTCAGTTGCAACTTCCACAGCTGAAGCTGAGTATGTAGTTGCAGGGAGCTGTTGCGCACAATTACTATGGATGCAACACCAATTGGCTGATCTTGAAATCCAGATTCAAAACACTCCAATCATGTGTGACAACAAGAGCGCCATTCAAATCACTGAGAATCCCGTTTTCCACTCCAGGACCAAACACATCAAAATCAGACATCATTTCATTCGAGACTGTGGGGAGAAAGGAAAGGTCAGACTGGAGTTTGTCGCTACTAATGATCAATGGCAGACATATTCAAGAAACCTCTGAGTGAGGACAGGTTTTTCTATTTGTTAGGAGAACTAGGAATGTTAAATCCCTAATCTGGCAACATCATAAATCTCAAGCTGACCTCTTAGTCAGCTTGTGAATTTTCAGTCTGACTAGATAGTCAGCTCCAGTTATCTCAGTTTGATCAAGTGCGCAGACTGACTGTAATTTTAGTAAATATCTTTTGAATTTTTTTTAGTAAATATCACTTGAAATTTTTAGTTTTCTTTTTCTTTTCTAAAGTTTTTTTTTTATTTTGTTCTGGGTCAATGTACAGTCATGGGTCAAAAGTGTCAATAGGACAAAACTATAAGGACTAAATTGAAAGTTTCCTAACTTAGTTCCTTAATTTTCGCTCTCTTAGTTTATAATCAACTGAATTTCAAATTTTAACCTAATTGCTTTATTCTCTAATATTCTGCTTGATTTTCTTTCTAATGGCGAATGCAAATATGATTCTTCATGTTACCCCGCGTATGATTCCTGGTGCAGACTCTCAACACAGAGTTCAAATCAAAGACAATAACAAGGTGGCAACTGCTGACATTCCCGCCAATCGTCGAAACAGGGGTTTTGAGCAGTTGATTTAATACATGAAAGCCCATCCTCTCTATGGAGCTTATTTTTGTGACACGGTGATGTACCCGCCGGTTTTGTGTGAATGGTGGTATACCTGCACTGCAAACGCCGAAAATACTGCCCTAACTGGCACTTATAATGATGGCAGACAGACGATCACCATCACTGAAGAGACGATCCGAGCAGCCTTACTCCTTCCCACCGTTGAGGAAGCTGGTGAAGGTGGATTTCAGCCCAAACGGACCAAGCAGCAGGCTCGAGCTGAGGCCTTTCCTTTAATTGGCCAGCCTGAAATCCAAGGTGTGATTCAGTACAAATTTTTTTCTGGGAAATGGAAGTTTTTATTTTGTAGTATCACAAGGTGCTTGGGGGGCAAATCGGGGAGTTTGGATCAGATGAACGAATTTGAAACCCATCTGTTTCATTCTATGGTAACGGGTAGAAGAATCTCTTATTCTCAACTCTATTTTGAAGAGATTCTCTCACTTGCTTTAAAAACGAAAAGACCGAATGACGTTCCTTTCATTCGTGTTCTCTCACTATGTTTTAAGGAGGTCTTGGGAGACGTGGCTTATGAGCAGCTTGAACAAACTTTTTACGCATGTGATCTCCCCACGCTGACTCCAAAAATCTTTACGTACACCCACATTACTGAGGATGAGGCAAGGTTAACCCCCGTTATGCTTCAATGGATCGAAAATCCATTTATCGATCATGAACTCACTGAGTCTGATTCCTCGGACTCAGAGGTTCAACCTGATAGAATTGACGGGGCAAATGAGGGAAATATCCCTGCAGCAGATGTTGAGGTACAAATGGGTGGGGTTGGGCACGCTGAAGCTGACCAAGGTATGGATATCACTCTTTCTTTACCTCAGTCTGAGAGCATCCCCTCTCAGTCTGAGCCGTCCACTCCACATCTTGATGTACTGGCTACACAAGCGACCAATCTGATGAACTCACCAAGTTCATTTGAAAAATCTCTCACATCAATCCCCACAGTAAATCAAGCACTAATGGATTCACTTTTCCATGAGGCTGAGAGTTTAACACTCCCCTCCAGTGTTGTAGATCATACCAGTGTCCCTCTGCTAGAGCCAGAGCTGGATCTGACTACTATGACTACCCAAAGCCCCCAAAAAGGTAGTAAACTTGGAGTCACACGCTGCTGCTGCCACACTGACACATGTGGTAAGCATTGAAGATGATATTCCCCTCCTGAATATCCATGTACCTAGTATGGGACCACCCCCTTCAGTTTCAAAGCCAGTTTCAAAGGCTATTTTCACTAGCTTTGTGCTAGTTCACGATAAGGTACCCCTAAATCTCTCACACTCTTATGCACAAGTCGTTAATGCCTCACTCCCCAAACTTAGTGAGGTACAGACTTCCTTCTCTATGGCTCATGATCATTCTCCTAAAACGCGGGGAGGGAGTGAAGCTGTGTCATCTGGTTCCACACCACCTGTTACTACAATCCCTCAGTCTGAGGTTGCTCTGACGGTCCATGTGTTGTTACAAGCCATTCAGGACATGTCAACTCAGTTTGATATCGAGCTGAGTGCAATGCAGGCTGAGTTGCAAGCCATGAAAAGCCAGAATGCTGAGGAGATGCAGGAGTTAAAGAAACTGGTGCCGAGGCTGACTGATGAGGTTAGCATGATGAGAAAGGGGAAACAGGTTGATGATGTCTCTCGTGAGGATGCTCAGACTCAGGGGGAGAAAATAATAGTTCCACCAACTGAACCAACTGATGAGTCTGAGATCCCCAAGCAAGAGTTAAAAAGAAAGAGGGATGAAGGGGAGAAGAAGTACTACAAGACCACCAGATTCAATCTGAAAACTGGCCAGTCTGAGGTGTTTTATGAAACTGATTACAGCGACATTTCAGACTTTGAGTATGAGAAAGAAGATACAAAGGGAAAAGGGAAGGTTGGAGCAGATAGCGATAATGATAAACAAACTGATGAAGAAGTTGAAATAGTACAACCTCCACATGCTCAGTCTGAAATAGAAAGTGAAATACAGAAAAGAAAGGATGAAGCTGAGAGACTGGCTAAACTTCAGAGGTATGCTCACAACTCTGGAATGACTGTTGAACAATACAAAGAGTATGTGAAAGGGTTGTATATGGAGAAATTTGATGAGAATCCACAAGATCAATCCATGAAAGCAGCTGAAGATCTTGAAGCTGAGATGAAGGCAAAGGAAGATTTGGCCATTGAAGAAGAACAAATGAGGGTAGAAGCTGACAGATTGATGGCCAAACAAGTACTTAGAGAAGAAGCCAGACTTAACTATATTGAAACAAATTTCACACTAAGGAAGCATAAGAACAAAATTCAAAACTTAGAGTGCATAAGTCCTGGTGGATCTGATCTCCTACTCACATGTTATCACAGAGGAGGATCCTACAAAATTGGGTTAAACAAATTACACACCCTGGGTCTGGAAGAATGGAAGGAGATAGCCCGCTTGAGTACAGGAATAACCAACATAGCTCACAGAATGACTGTAAAAAGAGAAGCTGTATCTAATGTCAATGTAGCGTATGTGTTGAAGCTGATATCTGATGAGGATTATAGGGAATTTTGCACTATTCATAGAGTCAGAGCTGGAACGAAATCTCTTGGTCTTGAAACAAGCTGCATGCATCCTGTTCCTAAAGATGTAAAATTTCAAGACAAGACATATGTTAAGACTGAAAAGCATGAGGGCTTGTGTTATGTAGATTGTGGGGGAGAGGAATGCTTCCAAGCAAAGGACAGACTGAATAGAGCTTCCATCTATCATTGTATTGCTTTGCTTAACGAATGTGAGTCTGATCAATGCTTACCATTTCGAATGAAGCTGATTAGTTGGTTATTTAATAACCTTCGAAGAATAGAAGAGATGGGGACTCTGACTGACATGGTGGATCTAATCAAGGAGTATCAAATGCTCTTCCACAAAGCTGATGCTGAAATGGAGAAATTGCTTGCATGGAAAACTGAGAGGCTGAAATGGGCACAAGACGTGGGAAAGCCTATGCCTTGGGAGACATATGTGCAGAAGAAAAGATCTGTCAAGAAGAGGAAGTAATGTGTGTTATGGGTCTTTTTGTTCACAAACAATTTTATGTAAACAGTTTTAGTTTGTGTTTATTTTTTATACATAATTTGTAAAAGACTTTAATCTAAACAGATAGGGGGAGATTGTTGGGAAAATCAACGATTTAACCCAAGTTAATAAATTTGTTTATTAAAGTCTTAGTCTTTGAGTCTGAGTGACCTTGAGTCTGAGTGACTCTGAGTCTGAGTGACTAGAATAAACTAGCTGACTAGTCAGTTCCATAATGAAAAACGTAAGGCGTAACTTTAGGTAATTCTGTTAGATAAAATCTTCTATCTTTGTAGAAGATTTTCTAAGATTTATCCTTATCAAGCTCACTATTATTGTGTATAAATAGTGAGCTTGACCATTGTAAACCTTGGACTTTTAAAAAGCAATATAACTGTGTATTATACTTATTCTTTGTTATTATAATTCCGCGATAATAAACACAAGAAACTGAGTAATCAATCGATTAATAATAATTAACGTCTAAATACTTATTTGTGATTGATTAGCCATTGTTTGAGATCTTATTGAGACTTAACAAAACTCCCGGTCCTAGCATAAGGTTTAGAACCACGTTTTTTCTTAATTATTACACAAAACTGATTGGAACTTATATGTAACTCACGAAGTTAACTCGTGTAGTATATCACTATAAATAGAAGATCGTCAATCTCAAACCAAATATGCACCTCTAACCCTAAAACTCCATATCCATCTTCTACATACCTTGTCAAAATTCTACTTCTCACGCTGGTGATGAACTACGGGGTCGATCTTATATTCACTTAACTTGTGTCTTTAGCTTCTTTTTTTAGCAGGTCAAGCACTAATCTAAGCCCTCAAACTTTGGATTATTACACTCATCTTTGCACTCAAGTATCTCGTCGGAAAACGCTTGATACAAAGTAAACATGTAAATGATGTCCGAGATACTAAGGGATAGTTAGTCTTTGAGTCATGTGTATGCTGCCTAACCTGGTATTTTTGTGACTGTTTTTAAACATTTTTCTATCGATCATGTTTTAACATTTAACTTTTTAAATATGTTTTCAAATATTTAAAGATGCATTTGTCTTCATATGTCACACTGGTCCCTCAAAACGAATAGTCAACTTGATAAAACCATGTTTATACATACGCCCTGCATGAAAATGAAAAGATTCTTCGAAAACCATGTTACACCCTTAGAAAACTACATTAAAAAAACAAAAAAAAAACATTTGAATATTAATTGTTTGTCCTCATGTTACAAGTAACGACAATAGTTGCTATAAGAGAATCATGTTCCAACACTCTTTGTGGATCTTTCCTTTTATATGTATTGATATATACATACAAATGAACGTACTCTTTTATACCAACAATCACTAGCTAACTCTTTTTGTTCTCTGTGTCTCCGGGAAAAAAAATGGACATGCAAGCGGTGGGATCAGCGGCGTTAGCGTTTGGTGGTCCAGCCGTGGTGATTTCCGGGGGCGTTTCTCTCTTGTTTCTTAAAAGTTATCTTTCTCGTCAAGTTGTTGGCACCCCCAATCATCTCCATGCTATACCTGGTAAAAAAAGATGTAACTATTATAATGATAAACCCCATGTCTTACTTCATATTATTAACCTTCATTTATAGGAGTGTTAAACCCCAAAACCTAACGCACCCAAACCTACATATCGAGTTTGGGCATATTATCTAATAGTAACGTTTTATATTTTAACGATACAAAGAAGGTAATGAGAGTACTCTAAATTATGTATATTGCAGAGGTACCAGGGGTGCCATTACTCGGAAATTTGCTTCAACTGAAGGAGAAGAAACCATACAAGACTTTTACAAAATGGGCACAAACTTATGGGCCTATTTATTCCATTAAAACCGGAGCCACTTCCATGGTTGTTGTTAGCTCTAATCTTCTTGCTAAAGAGGTACTCGTGATTAGTGAAAATTGTGTTTATGTGACGAGTTAGATTTGTTTGCCCTTTGTATAATCGTTGTTAAACTGATTGATCTCTATTGCAAAATGCGATATATAGGCTTTTGTGACAAGATTCGACTCCATTTCAGCCAGAAAGCTTTCAAAGGCATTACAGATCCTTAGTGGTGATAAAGCCATGGTGGCACTAAGTGATTATGACGACTATCACAAGACGGTGAAACGCAACATACTAACCAGTATGTTAGGAACAGCTGCTCGGGTTGGTATTAGGCCTTAAATTATGTTGTTTTTGCTCGTGATTTAACTATATTAATTAATAGTATTGATCAATATACCACAGAAGAAACATCGTGTCCTTAGAGACATCTTGGCGGATAATCTTTCGAACCAACTTCATACTGAGGCTGCTAATTCTGCTCATGAAGCAATAAACCTCAGGAACATTTTCCAGTCTGAACTATTTACATTAGCTAACAAACAAGTGAGTTTTTCTAAGCATTACGTGATTCGCAAACATTTATCTACATAATGATTTGTTAAGTTTGTACTAATTAGAAAAAGTTTATTGATTTGCAGACATTTGGGAAGGATATAGAAAGTATTTACATTGATGATCTCGGAACTACCGTGACAAGAGAAGAGATATTTCAGATTTTAATTACTGACCCGATGATGGGTGCAATGGAAGTCGACTGGAGAGAGTTCTTCCCATACCTGAATTGGATCCCAAACCCCAGATTTGAAAAGAAAATCGAGCAAATTTGTATCCGAAGAGATGCTGTGATGAAAAGCATGGTTCGACAACACAGGAAACGAATAGATTCTGGGGAGGTAAAGTACTAAAGCATACTACTTCATAATTCTTGTCACAGTAAATCAAATCTTATGGTTTCTTCAAAAACACAGAATCTGAACAGTTTCATCGATTACTTATTGTCGGAGGCACAACCATTAACCGAGAAACAACTACTGGTATCTCTTTGGGAAGCAATTGTTGAAACCGCAGACACCACTATGGTGACCACAGAATGGGCAATGTATGAACTTGCTAAAAATCCAGAGAAGCAGGCTCGTCTTTATGATGAAATACTAAATGTTTGTGGGTCAGAAAAGATCACAGAGGAGAAGTTGTGCAAGATGCCATACTTGTCGGCTGTATTTCATGAAACTTTGAGAAAGCATAGTCCTGTGTCGGTACTCCCTATAAGAATTGTGCATGAGAACACAGAGCTTGGAGGTTACCATGTTCCTGCTGGGACCGAGGTTTGTTTAAATAAACATAAACTACCCGTACAACAAATAACTAAATATACACTTGTATGATGTTTTGCAGATTGCCATAAACATTTATGGGTGTAATATGGAGAGGGAAATATGGGAGAACCCTGAAGAGTGGCGCCCAGAGAGATTTCTTGCAGAAAATGGACCAATCGACTTGCAAAGAACGATTTCATTTGGAGGTGGGAAACGAGTGTGTGCTGGGGCAATGCAAGCTATGTTGATTGCCTGTGTAGGGATCGGGCGAATGGTGCAGGAGTTTGAGTGGATACTTAAAGATGATACGGGAGATGATATTGATACGCTTGGGTTCATGACCCATAAACTTCATCCGATGCTTGCTATTATAAAACCCAGAAATTAATGACTGTCTACTTAGAATTTGTGGGGTTAAATTTTCCACCGTGTATGTTTTTGATATTGTAATGAATTGTGTGTAATTTGGAAAATTCAAAAAAGTGCATTGTTTTGACAATCACATTTGGGCATAAAGGCAATTAACGAAATCACAACACAGATAGATATATGAGATGAATCTATAGGTGTGTTAGGATGTGGTTCTGCTCACTAACAAGAAAAGAATTGACGTAAACGTTTAAAACTGTTTTGTTTGTGGCTGATTTGACTGTAGCATAAACGAAAACTAAAACTTAAAATCTTATATTGAAATTAGTTAATAATTACCTGGTTTCTGAGTATTGTTAGTGATTCATGTTACCAATATGATTGAAGTGTAATGGGATTAATTTGTGTTAGCCAATATAATCTTGATAAATATCGAACAAGTTCTGAAAAGTGTGGAGTACACACTTGTTCGAACTTATCATGATTGTTTAGGAGCGAAGCCGTAAACAATAGAGAGTTCGGACAACGCCACCGATAGTGGGATCCAAGGGATGGATAGCGGGATCCAAGGGATTGCAACTCTGGCGGGTCCAAGGGGCAGATCTCCTGGCTAGGGTCGAGGTCAGTGCGGGAATTTTTATTTTACATAATACATTGTTGTATTATAAATGTCATAAAATTCAAGTTCGACCCGATTTTGACCCTAATTGTTAGATACGATTTGACCTGTTAGATACGGTTTTAATAAAACTGCATATGGTCTCCTTTTTATTGGTTAAGATTATTGTTATGTATCAGAATTCATTCACACAAATTATCGTTTTCATCTCTTCATTTTTACTTAGTTTTACCACTACAATATTTTGATCTGAAAGTGTTCACATGACTCTAGTATCATCCAATTCGACTACAACAAGTATGACAATCAAAGCACTCTATAGTATCTCCACTACCAGTATTTTTGTTATCTTTCATATGGATACACTCAAATTGCATATAACTGATATTAATTTACCTTGTTGAACTTGTGTAAGACATTAGTTCCTTCTTTTCAAGAAGAAAGAAGATGATCCTTTTGAAATTGAAATTGAAGATGAATATAAAGATAAAGATGAATAATATTAGATGTTAGATGCAACCACCGCCATTGAAGTCCAACAAAACTCTCACTCTCTCACCAAACTTATTATGGTTATGATTGCTACAGATGCGGGTACCTAACTTCGGGTATCAGTTACCCGTGGTTCAGACCCTATGATTATATATAAAATAAATTTGTCCATGAAAAAAGAAAATCATAATAAATTCAAATTACATTTCACAATATGAACAATTATACTAGAGAAATGTCACAAATCATTTTTCTGGTTGGTCTGTTTTTCACGAATCGTGTTTTTTACATTTTCTAGCATTAACCATCCTTTAGATATGTAGTTTTATCATCGGCGGTCCTTCTCACACTTAAAAAGACTAAAATACCCTCACTTAAAAAAAATAAGAAAACATAAAAAGTTTGATTATTTTAGTCTTTTTAAGTGTGAAAATGACCGCCGGTGATAAAACTACATATCTAAAAGATGGTTAATGCTAAAAAAAGGTAAAAATGACTATTCGTGAAAAACAGATCAACCATAAGGACGATTTGCGAAATTCTCTCATTATACTAACATAGGGTTAATGCACCTGAGGGTCACTCTACTATTTCAGATAATCCAATTGGGTGATTGAACAAAAAAAAAATATAACACTTTCATTCTACTTTCAAAAAAACTTTAAAACCATCACTTTATGGGGTATAGCAGGTTTCCAGTCAAAATTACCGGATAACGTGGTTGGATAATCTACGTGGCAATAACTACGTGGCAATAACTCATCTTTGTTTATAATAATCTACTTGTTTTTTTCCTAGTATCAATCACACTACCACCTACTCCTAACCTTCTCTCTCTCTCTCTCTCTCTCTCTCTCTCTCTCTCTCTCTCTCTCTCTCTCTCTCTCTCTCTCTCTCTCTGAAAAACCTCTTATTATGTCTGAACGAATCATATTTGGGTTTACCTCTTATTTCCTCTTTTTCCCTTCTTTTGTAAACATCGCAAGTAGACCCACTTCCCAAACTGTTGGTTCTTTTTCTTAATATATTTAATATGATTGATTCTGCAGTACACCATTGCTATGATGGGTTATGGACCTGAAGACAAAAATGATGTACTGGAAAAACTAAATTCCGGCAACAACTCCGGGCAGCAATGAAGTGTTTCCACTTCAGCCTCGGCGAGAGAAAACCCACCTCCGACGAAGTCCTTTCCCGATCAATGAACGTGTATATAAAAGGTAAATTCCGACAACAACTCCGGGCAGCAATGAAGTGTTTTCTCATGGGCTCGTTCTCTGAGCGTAGCCTCCACCAGTTTCGACACAAGTCGCCGGTCGGAATTCGATTCCGGTAGTAATTCAAGAGATCTAAGCGAGTTTAGTGTAAAAAGAATAAAAAAAAAGTTGGTTGCTTTTCTGCAAATAATCACTACCAAACATTCCTCAAATAATGATTTTAAAAAAGTTGAAAACAATCCAATGAAAAACAGTCACTTTGGCTGACCCTTTTCTTCCTGGTACTACCTTTGTATTTACTCTTTCAGTTTCCACAATAATTTTCACAAAAAAAGTCGAATGAAGAAAGCAATAATAAAGGCACTCAAGTCCCTGTTCCAGTGGTGTTCCGGCACCACCGCAGACGACGGCGATCATGCACTCGGTCATCATGGCGTTTCTGCCTTAGCCCAACACATTTTAAATTCATGACGGCGCCGCCGGTGACAGTCAGGAACGATTCGCCGGCGCCGGTCACTGAATTGATTTCTTTCTTTGTATTTGGAAGTGGGTGTTATTTGGAGCTTTGCAGAGGAGATGATGAGCCTGGACAATTTGAAAAAAGAGGATGAAAGAGGAGGTAGATAGAGAAAGAGAAACCTAATTTATTAAAAAGGGGTGTTAGAGATAGAAATAGTGATGTGGAATTAAGGTGAAAATAAAATAGTGACATGGAAAATGGTTTGTGTGTATGTGTGGAGATTACCTGCTGTTAGCCGGTTGAAATGGACCCACATGATGAACTTAATCCGTTTGCAAATAGAAAGTGATGGTTATAAAGTTTTTTGAAAGTAGAATGAAAGTGTTACATTTTTTTTTTGTTCAATCACCCAATTGGATTATCTGAAATAGTAGAGTGACCCTCGGGTGCATTAACCCTACTAACATATCATGATACAATAACTAAACTATAAAGATTTAGTTGAATTTTACAATTCACAATATGAGACTTTGTAAATATTTATTAAAATTCAAGAAGAAATTTATTTTACACATTTAAAATTTAATGTAAACAGGAAAAAATACTTGTAGTTTGGTTGGTATATTGTTAAATTTATATATACGGTTCGGTTTTGGTCCCAGAGTATTATAAAAGGAAAATTGAAACCGACCCGTAATAAATCGGGTATTTCGGGTTTTTCGGATTAAGTTCGAGCGGGTCGTCTCGATTTTGCTGGTAGCGGTTTTTTTAACACCCTTAATCAAAATACTACACAATTGTATTTCGAAAATAATTATCAAATTTACGAAAATTCTTGTGTCATTTTCTTTGTCGCATGAATTAAATGTGTAATAAAATGGCGCAAGAACGAGTTCAGTTTTAACCGCTCATTTTCGATGCGAAAATATGGCGCAAGAAATATGACGCGAGAAAGTGGTGCAATTTAAAAACCTTAGCGAGGATATAAAGGAGGCGCACATTTAATTCTCACGATAAAAAATGATGCAATAACCTTTCGCGAATAATGTGATTATATTCAAATATGATTGTGTGTAGAGAATATTTTCGTCATTTTATCGATACTCACAAGTTATCTACGTTTGTCACCCTTTAATTTAAATCTTTGAGCTTAACATATTTTTTCAACCACACATACGCATGCCAAATGTCATTTGATATTCCGGACTAATGTAAACAAAATATGAGCACAAACAAGGTTTATAAAAACCCTGGCGTTGCATCGGGATGAAAAATACTACTTATATCGACCTTACTTATTATGATTTACTTTTATAAAATCTAAACAAAATCTAAAAGTTAACAATAAAAATTGATAGAAGTTTAAAGGATTAAATTAAAAATAATAACTAACAAACCTAAATGACTAAAATTAAAATCAAAATTAAAGATATGGGTATAAACTTAAACATAACATACTTGGGATTAAACTAAAAATAAAAACTAACAAACCTAAAGGACTAAATTTAAAATCAAAATTAAAGATATGGGTATAAACTTAAACATAACATACTTGAGGATTAAATTAAAAATAAAAACTAACAAACCTAAAGGACTAAAATTAAAATCAAAATTAAAGATATGGGTATAAACTTAAACATAACATACTTGAGGATTAAATTAAAAATAAAAACTAATAAACCTAAAGGACTAAAATTAAAATCAAAATTAAAGATATGTGTATAAATTTAAACATAACATACTTGAGGATTAAATTAAAAGAGTAAATTACACCTTTAGTCCCTATGTTTGTATCGAAATCACTAGTTTAAGGCTTTTTTTGAAATAATTACACCAAACGTCCCCAACATTGCAATTTTGTTACGTCGGTGATCCATTTTCAATTGAAAAGACTAAAATACCCTTATTAACAACTTTTATTTTCTTTATACATTTTCTTTTACATTTGTTATTATAAAAAAAACAAAAAAGAATTTCTCTCTCTCTCCTCAATTATTCTCTTTCTCTCTCTCTCCTATTTCTTTCCTCCATTACTGTCTCTCCTCTTTCACATGTCTAGAAATCATAGAGATGAAAATTTTTCCAAATCAACTCAAATAAAAATCACTGTTATCACATCAAACATACTCCCAAACTAATCAAACTCAACAAATCTTTCATGCTTTCATTTTCCCCAATTCCTAGGATTCTAGTTTTCGTTCTCGATTCCGTTACACTTACTTGTTTATCGTCACCATCACTGTTATCGCGGAAGTTAGTTTGAATAACGAGATTGATTAAGGTGTTTTCTTTCTTTCTTTTGTTACAGATTCGTTGGTTGTTAAGAGTCAAACTGCTCCGCCATGGTTGTCGCCAAATAGGAAATGAAGTAATGTTTTTGCGCCGCCGTTTATGACGGAGTGAGAGGGAGAATGGGTGAGGTTACGGTTCTAAGTATAGATTTGTTTGTTGTTTTGAAGAAGAAGATAAAATAGGCTCAATGAAAGTAGTGGATGGGGATTAAAGCTTTGGGGAAAATTGATAGGAAAATGAGAGTAATTATTTGTTTAAAAATTTTCGAAATATCAAATATGGTTATGATTACATTGGAAAAAAAAAATGGAGGTGGAGAGAAAGAGCAGAGAGAGAGTAATGGAGGAAAGAAAGAAGAGAAAGAGAATAAAGGAAAAGAGAAAGAGAAGAGAGAAATTTATTTTTATTTTTTTTATCATAGCAAATTGAAAACAAAATGTAAAAAAAAAATTAAAGTTGTTAAAAATGGGTATTTTAGTCTTTTCAGTTGAAAATTGTTGAAAATGGATCATCAGCGTAACAGAATTGCAACGTTGAGGACGTTTGGTGTAATTATTTAAAAAGACCCTCAAAATAGTGATTTCGATACAAACATAGAGACCAACGGTGTAATTTACTCAAATTAAAAATAAAAACTAGAGTTAATTACATAATTGGTCCCTATGTTTGTTCCAATTTAACGGGTTCAGTCCCTGGGTCACAAATCGTTCGGGTCCAGTCCCTGGGGCATATGTTTGGTTACACGTTTGGTCTCTGCTTCTAACGATCGTTAAATTTTAACGTTAAATATGACATGTGCCCGGCATGTGATGGGTAAAAAAGTAATTTCGTCATTAACCTTTATATAGATTCATCTTCTTTTCCATCTTTAATTCACTAGATTTACAAACCCTAATTTCACCACTTATAAACCCCAAATTTCTCCAATTTCTCAACCCAAATTCCCCAAATAAACATAATATGCGTCCAAAAAACATTCAAATTGCATGACTAACCGTCAAATCTAAACCCGGACTTTGCCATATAGAGAACATTTTTCTCATTCTATAGCAAGTTCGTGACCAACATTTTAATTTAAAGTAGAGTTAATTACATAAATCGTCCCTATAGTTTACCTAAAATTACGGATTTCGTCCCTAAGTTTAAAACGTTGCATAATTCGTCCACTTTTAGAAACTAATTACCCTTTTCGTCCCTAAAATGGATGTCCGTTAATACTTTCCGTTAAAATTATCGCTAACTAATTTCACATTTTGTCCCTAAAATGGATGTCCGTTAGAAATTAGGGACGAAAAGCGTAATTAGTTTCAAAAAATGGATAATTTATGCAACATTTTAAACTTAGGGACAAAATCCGTAATTTAAAGTAAACCATAAGGACGATTTATGTAATTAACTCTTTAAAGTATTAAATGTCGTCTATAACAATAGAGTTTTGATAAATAAAAAAACACTATTGTTGTTTAAAACTTAACATTCCTGAATTTATGAAAACCGTCTAATGTAACACTCATAACAATAAGCCTTCGTGAATCGAGTCCCAACATATTCACACGAGTTTGAGTCTTCTGTATCCGTCATGTCTCAACACTTGGGGAATTTTGAAAGCTGTTACGGAACCTTTTTGCAAAATCAGAAATTGAAAATAAGATCATACAAGCTTTTAGCCTTATGTAGACTGTTCCAGTATACAAACACGATCCACTCTATAACTTACACAAAGGTACAACATACAAGTATCAATCGTTTTAACCATTTATCAGATATACACAAGAAAGCACTATCGGATACAATAACAACACAAAATGAAACATTAAGACCACAAATATTAGTTTTTGCAGGACCAAAAGTACAAATACATCAACTCTCGTCCAGAAATGGAGATACGAGATAGCTCACCTGTGTCAAAAAGTTTGTGGTTTTCTCCTAAAACTTTACTTGCCCTCAGAAAGCAAGATTAGTAACTCGTCATCAGTAATTGCTCCCATCTCCATAGCTCGTTCTAGAGCAACCTTTCCACCGCCGTCTTTGATTGATGCAACCGCCCCTCTGATACAAAATACATGTCAAAAAAAAAAAATACGAAAGACATCGCTAACG
The DNA here is from genome assembly GCA_910822075.1 of Senecio squalidus. Lineage (NCBI taxonomy): Eukaryota > Viridiplantae > Streptophyta > Magnoliopsida > Asterales > Asteraceae > Senecio > Senecio squalidus. Next base: position 53,419,721 of record CAJVGC010000432.1, read on the forward strand.
TAAATAAAGCAAATAGCACTATAACAATTACCTTCTGATAATATACTTGGCCAATTTGTTATTTCCGGAAAAGATACAATGGTGAAGTGGTGTCCTACCATGGTAGTCGGATCTGTTTATATCAGCACCAAACTGTAACAACAATTCGAGCATCACCTGATAGTCGAAATTACAAGCTAGATGCAATAGCGTACAGCCTTGAATACAACTTTCCGGCTTGCTAAAGTCCGTCATCTGTTTACAGGTTAATGGATTGGATTTATCAGCAGCATCATGGTCGTGATTATTGTGAATCAAAACGGCACCAGCCACCTCGTCGTATGTTGTGTTGACGATATTTGTAGTTGAACAAGCAATTAAACGATATACTTCGCGTAAATCGTTACTCTCAACTGCTTCCCAGATTCGAGTGGCGGAGGAAGGGGTATTAGCAGAGGCTTCATTATGAGAGACTAACCGCTTCTCCACGTACTGGATATAACAATCAAAAGGCATTAAGCATGGCTATTTATATGCATTTACTGATCAATTGGATAATTCAGGTTATTTTTACTATCCAGGTCAAATGGGACAATAAAAAAGATTAGTTAAAAAAAAAAGTCAAAGAGGTCGAACGGTTCAAAAATTATCCAAAATGTATTTTACTAAATCCTTTTTATTTAAAAAAACAGATTATGATTGTGTTTGTAATCATATTTATAAATGAATTAAAAAACTGCAAAAAAAAGTTGTTTCGGGCCAACCCAATCTGTCCCTTGCTAGAAGATTGCCCATTTTGATACTGACCCATTTTTGACCCAAAACCCAACTTTCCGAACACGACCATTTTCCTTTGTATACAACACTACAGCTAATTGGCAATAAACATATATACCTTCGCCATTATATATTTCTCCCTCTGTTGAAATGCATCTCTAGGATTAGGCTTGTTAACTGCCAAATCTTCTGATAAATCCTCACTGCGGAATTTATTTCAAATAACACAGGTTAGTGAGATAACTAAACATCAAATACCTATATCTGTTTCAAAAAAAACATATCAAATACCTATAGATAACAACTTTATGTATGGATACATACATCCCACTTTGAATGATTAAGCAAAAGGCATCAGTTATGCATATTAGAAGTGCTTTGCAAATTTTACCTATTAGTTTGAAGTAGATTTTCCCATACGGAATTGCAATATGTATTGCCCAAACTCCGAAACAATTCCATTACAGTAGGTTCCCAAACCTTCACATCAAGAGTGATTGATCTAACCTGCAGTAATTAAATCAAAATCACATTAGTTAGATATAGAAGTTGCAAAAGTAGTGGTTCGAGCAGGTGAGAACGGGTCAAAACAGGTTCAAGTTAACCCACAAAAACTTTTTGTCCATTCTTATTTTTTTTTTTAGTAATGACTTACGATTATAAAATGGATATTATTATATAATAATCAATATTTTCAAAAAAAATCGATTTATGAGGTTCTATGCATTAGTCATATACTTTGGACGAGTTCAACCCCTGTCTCCTGTTTGAGATATAACATGTTTCAAACACAACCCGATCTAACCCATTCAAAAGTAAACTGGTCAAAATTCCACCTTTGATATATGAACCCCTAGATTCCGGTGTACACCGGAGCATTCAATGCACATCAATATGCCAAGATTAAGGGAAGCCCAATCAGGTTCAGGGGCACTGCATTCTGCGCAGACATCATTTCCTGGAATCTCTCGAAGAATACTAGAAACACAATCTGCTGGATTGATACTCATGTTATTGAGTGAAGATTCCATGTTATCAACTTGTGACGGAGTAAATTCTTCACCAACTGCTTCAAGGGTACTTCCCAAATGAGTTCTGTTGAAATGTGTCTGCAGATATTACCATAAATATAAGAACACAGATGCCGATAAATTAATGAAACTTTAAATAGTTTAAACCTGGTTTATGTGGGAGTTCAAGAGAGAGGAAATCACTCCTGTGATCTTGTTCATCCAGTCGAACCTATCACCTTCGTTTTCAGCCTACTCAAACCACAAGTAGCAACTTATTTTTATAACTCAAGACTAACAAATAACAATATATCAAATAGTTTCACTTTCTACTTTATAATTAGAGGTGGCAACCATTTACTTACGAATTGATCGATCGGAATTATTTTTATCTCAAAAGGGCCAGACAGGTAGAAATAAAAAAACTGTTAAAAGGGAAACGGGTCATATAAATCGAAAATAACCCAAAGTGTTGGTTAATGCATAAAACCTCTTAAATCATTTCATTCAAGAAATAAATATTTGTTAAATCATATTTCAAACACTAATTATTATGGTAAGTTACATAAATGGTCCTTCTGGTTTACCAGGAAATACGGATATGGACCCTCATGTAAACCTCTTGCGGGTTTGGTCCCTACTTTCAATGTGTCGTTACTCAATCAATCCGTAATTCACACAATAAAAGTAGGGCCAGACCCGAAATGAAACACTAAAAGAAGGAACGAAACCAGTAATGAAGCGTTGAAAGTAGGAACCAAACCCATAAAAGGTTTTCATGAGGGGTCAAATCCGTAATACATGTTAAACCACAGTAACCATTTTAACAAAACTAAAGAGTTTGGACAAAAGTGTTTTTGGCCAACTCAGCCTATTAAGCTGGAGTAAAAGGACAGTATTTTCTCAAATCGTTTTCTTCATGAAGTTGGGCATTTAAGCAAATTTCACCTGCAATGTGTACGTTTTCACTGGCGAAATTATCCTGAAGCACAATCGCAAATCTGAATCCTCGGCATCCGCTTTTATTATTGAAGTACGGAGATCTACAGTATGACATTCCGAGTTGTCATCATCATGTGATGCTGCTCTGGTATGCCTTGATCTAAACCTCCCAAATACGCGACTATGATGTTCAGCAGACACAAGTGAATTAGTCGATTGTGTACCCTACAACAACATATAACAGTGAAAGTAAGAATTATCTGTAATGAGACTGAAATATACATAAAACTGCAGTCTAAACAACCTACCACAGGTTTGTAAGGCAAAATCCGATGATAATATAAATTCCCCCGGCTATCAAGTACAAAGAATCGTCTCTTCCAATCTGCTCTTAAACTTGAAGATCGTTTTAAAAGATACCCTTGTTTAATGGTCTGGACCTGGAACAATATATAAACAGGTTCGGGAGTGTTTGGATGCGTGTTTCAGAGTAAAAAAGGGATGCATGCAAGAAAATACATACTGTTCCTTTTGTAGTGGACTGCATTATTGTGTCTATATTTTTATCGCCACTCATTCCAACACCATTCACGCTAACATGAGTTGAAATGGTGCCCAAATTACTAGGCACTGTTTCTTTCATTTCTGCTTGTGTACGAAATTCTTGAATTCTTTTTGCAAGTCTATCTTGTTCAATACTTGCTTGTTCTTTAGATTGTTGAGCGTATGTCAACACCTGATATGCACTAAAAATAATTATTAAAAAAAATATTTTTAATAATAATAAAAATGTGTGTACTTTTTATTTGAAGGAAAATGGGAAAGAGTAACCTGATGAATAAAAGGTTCCATCTGACTCAATAATTCATAGCCCTAGATAAAGTCAAAAGTGTTGGTAAAAGATTGGTATATCATATACAATATAACGTTTAAACCTTCAAAACAACACACCAGTTTAAAATATCTCAAATGAGCATCCATTATTGCACTAACAGATTCCAAAAATGTATACTTCTTTTTCGCTTCTATATTCATAAGAGAATTTACCTGCATTCCTTAAAAAACACCAAGGAGAAAAATCTTAAACCTTAAAAATAAATAATACAACTAGCAAAGAAATATACAAGGGACTGCATATTAAGTAGACATACTAGATTGAATCTGCTCCTCTCAAACGCAGATTTTGAGTTTTGTAGGTCCTGCAAAGAAAGATAACAAATAAGCTCCCGCAAATATATGTTATATAAATATCTTGGATTTCATATCACTACAGCACATTTTTTATATAATTCATTTACAACAGGACATACCATACCTCTTCTAATTCAGCAACAACTTCATCCCGTGTGCTCTTTTTCAAAGATGCAACTTTCTCACGAGCCTGAAGTAATAGAATATTGATGTTTTTAGCAAGTATGGATAGTAAGTAACACATAATGTTCAAGTATTAATAGCGAAATTTGAAGAAAATTACATCAGTAATTAATAAGCTCAATGAAAACCTTTTTTGTTCTCAAGTTAATCGTGTTGAGAATCAAATATGTTTTGCAGAAAAGAAGATTCACCTAACTTGGAAATCAAATTACAATAACTGAAAGCAAATATACCTGATCATATGCATATGTAGCTTTGTCGAATCGTTTACGTGATTCCTGAGCATAACAAGATGGAATACAAGGATTACTTACTATATAATGGAAGACAAGAAGTAAGAACGTATCAGGATAATGAAAAAAAAGGGATATAACCCTCCATGCCCACAAAAACTACATAAAGTACCAAAAATGCCTTTTATAAGACAATACATTAACATTAACAAAAGATGCACTAACGAATTTAATCATTAATAAGAGTTGAACTGCTTTAAAGTTGAACTGCTTTTTACAGTAACGGAGAAGGATATTAAGTTATTACTAGCACCTAAAGTCATATTAGCCTCCATTCACTATTTATAAACCGTAATGTATAGCAGAGAAGCTCACCTTGGTGTCTTGAAGATCATCTGCCAAAATTTGACTCAAACGGTCGACAAGCAAATGTTCAACCTGCAAATACAGTAAGAAGTTGCTACTTAGAAAAACCGAGTGACATAATTGATCATTATTTACAAATGCAACTTATTCACTAACTTGGGAACGAAGAAGCTCCTTAAACGTTTCAATCTCTCGAAAAGCAGAAACAAACTTGGACATTATTGGACCTTCCAAATATAAACAACAAAATAAGTAACTTCAAACGAGCATTTGCTAAACGACACTTAAATAATTCCAATTAACTAACCTCCAATAGATACACTAACAGGATCATCTTGACCACCACCAAACGCCTCCAACGCGTCTGCAAATATAAAGTCCATATTGCATGCTTCTCCAAGTCCATCCCTGCAATTAAATTAAATACATAAACATTTACCAATGAATATACATTTTAATATACATTATAGACCAAGAATTATCTGATTACTTACATATATTTTTTGCTCCCTTTATGTAATTTCTGACACCGCAACTTCAACTCGTCCGTCGTCTGTTCTAAATATCGCACCTATCCAAAAATGACACCGATCAACATAACAACAAACAAACCTACTACTTTTCACTAAATGTAGTAGGACTAAAATCCAAAACTTATGTGTAAGTTAGAGAAAACTATCCACTTTTCTAAAAATAAAAAAATCCAAGGGGAAACTCAAAAAACATAAAATGCGTTAAAATCGAGTTCTTTCAAAAACCTTTTCAGTGAAAACAAAAACTCCACTTTTCACCTAGAATTTTCGAAACTCCTTTTTGTTGTTTCAAAATTTTCCTTTTCAAATCTCTCCAACCAAAAATGAAAACACTTTTATTTTCCATCTAAACACATTTTCATAATTTCATAAAGATTGAAAAATTGAAAAAAAAATCCGCCAACTAAACGCAACCTAAAAGTCACATTTCTCCGTAATTTTTGAAACATTTCATACCTTTCTAATTATATTTCTCCCAAAAACTATCGACAGTATAGTTAAAACGTAGTAACTTTCCTTTCTACCCTTACATAATTTCAACTTTTCAAACTTTAAATGTAACTGACATCTTTAATGCACGGATAAAATGGTTAATCTAATGAAAAAACACTTCATTAATTAACTGCACTATCTTATTTCGTTTCGACTAGTAATAATAATAACATCAAAACTGAAGTAAACAAACAAATTGTTAGTTAAACATAAGTAGATCGAAATGAAACCCTAAAACTTGAAATTTGCATTAAAAAAAAAAGTAAAAAAGAACCTGTTTGTGAAACATGGGGGAATCATCGAGCTTAATAAAAGAAGTCATTGGATTATCTCTTTCTAATTGAATCTTAGGGATGAATTTAGCTAAATCTGGGAATAATGAATAATCTCCACGCCTACGGGGAGTTATTGTTAATTCTTCAGATCGCGGGAATGTCATTTTTTTATTTTTATTTTATTGCCTGATTAATTAATAATAATAATTAATTCATTAATGATATTATTTTATTCTGAAATTTACTCAGATGATGAACAGTGAAAAAGAAACAAGATATATGCTAATTTTGATTTTGATTCTCAAATTTGTTGGTAATTTTGTGTTTGGGTTTTTAGATGAGATACAAATGTTTAAAAAATCGTAATTGTAATATAAATAATCAATTAAATTATATATAATTTATGTCAAAGACTCGTATATTTCTGATAAGTTAAAAACTGATAAGTTAAAAAGAAATAACGTAATGATATAATTAGGTGGTGAAATGAATTAACCCCAACTAATCATTTATGTTTGTATGTCAAAATGTTAATTTAATTTTATAAAGAAAGATGAATAAAACTTACTTTTAAAATGTGAATAATTATATAAGTATCAAATAAACAAATTATGCATATTTTAGATGTGTAGTACCTAAGTGCAAACATTATTGTTACTATGATCATGGATAATTTATTATTAAACAAATTAATTAATAAATATGTACTCGTATTACATTAGAATAATTATGATAACATGATGGACAATGACTCATGTCTAATTATTATTATTATTATTATTATTAGTATTATAATAGTTAATTTAATCATTATTATTGTTATCATGGTTTTCTTAGTTGGACAACTGTTTCTAAATGGACTTTCTTTTAAATTATTAAATCATTTTCCTCAATTTTTAATAATTTGAAATTTAAAGAATTGGAATTACATATATACCTTTTTAGCAATAATTTAAAACAATTTACAGTTAATGTTAGTTGATAAAATTCTATCATAAAGATTGAATGAAATTAAATGAAAGAATAGTTTAAACATTTAGAATGATATGTACTTAATTACCAAAATAACAATAAATATTAACTATTTTGTCTAATAATAACTATTTTCAAGTTTTGTTAAAAATAATATTGATTTGCAAAGTATTATCTTTTCATTTTGTTGTGTAAATGGCAATGGAGATTTTTATTTTATATTATGTATGCATTTTGTTTTATATTACTTTTTACATGTTTTTTATTCTTCTCAAATGATGTCGGTTTATTACGTTAAGTGTGTTTCGAATGATATAATATAGATTGCAGTCCCAATTAATAAGTATATACAATATTAGTTTCGATCTCGAATTTTTCCTCGTGTGATTTTGATCTCAATTTTCAAATAATGTTGGTAAAGTACGACTTATGGAACCCAATATATAGATAAATATTTGTAATATTTAAAATGTAAAGAGTAGAAAATTAAAGAAAAATGAGAAAATAAAATTTCAAATTATTTTAAAAACTTTTTCTGGTAATTTTAGATGTTTAATTTTTCTATAAAACTAACTAATCAAATAATGATTGTTTCAAAATTAAAAGAATTGATTACCGTTAGCAAAAGACTATTGACTTTGTGACCTTTTTTAACTCATAGGTTGACATGCTACTCAAGACAGAGGGCAACAATAATTTATATATATATATATATATATATATATATATATATATATATATATATATATGAACTACAAACTCTCGGTACGTTAAACTTACGAAAAATATAAAATAGTTAAACCATCCATCTAAAAACCTAAAAACAAAATTGAGTTGTTATAAAAAACATAGTTTAATTTCAATCTCCCAAACGGACTTAATAAGTCAAAGGACCTTAAACAAGCTTAATTTTCCGTACGACCCAAACAAGAATTATTTACTATTATGTCTGAAGAATAGAACGTGAAACTATTAGAAATAACAATAGGTAACTATTTTTAGAGTCCGAATAACTGAAGTAGAAACTAAATGCTATTACATTTAGGCACTTCACATTTATTATGACAAATTAAGAGGGAAAAGAAATTGAGAAATGATTACCATTTAATTTGTTTTATAAACCGAATGGTCAAATCATAAAAATTTACTACATAATTATTTCTAAGGTCCGAATGACCGAACCAAGAACTATTACATTGAACAAATATATTAACCGATAAATGAGAAATTATCATCAATATTATCTAATAAAATTTAATCGAACAATAACTTTTTATTGCCGCTACATCGCGCGGGTTCTATACTAGTTTTAGTTAACGAGGCAACTTAAAAACCAAGTACCATCCGATATAATTTGATGCATGTGGGACAAGTTAGACATATTACAAGCATGTTTTCCATTTTTGAATATTAGATTGAAAGTAAAAAACAAAGGACCAAACTATTAATAACCGATTTTGGACTGGACCAAATTGTAGACCAGTTTTGGTTCGGGGTTGGACCGATTTTAGTTCACCCTGTTATGTGTATATGTCGAATATCGGACCGAACCAAAACCAAAGATGCATGAAACATAAAATCGGAAACCGGACCGTTAGTAATTGCTTTTGGATCGGACCAAACCAAAAACCAAAACTTCATAATCTTATAGACCGTAAACCGGAACGGTTGTCATCGATTTAGACCGGTTTCCAACCGCTTTCGGTTCGGCTGCTTCGGACCGGTTTTTGCTTACCCATACTACAACGTAACGTATTAATTAAAAGTGAATCAATGTTATGTAATACAATGAGTTAGTAACAAATCGATATTTGAGCCTTCCCCGTATTACTAGTTGAACATTATTCGTCATCTTCATATACAACCATGTATACGAATGCTAGTACATCTCCTTCTCACCATCCTTGTATCGTTCATCGAATGATGAATTGGATTCCACGAATGCAACGTTAACACAAAACCATATGCGAGTATGTGCATATATTAATAACGTTGTAGGCTTGTAGCAATGGCTTACAATCTGAAAAATGTGGTGAACCACCAACGACAAGGAGGCTCGATAACCGGTCATAATATTCTTATGTTGGTTAAAACACAAAAGGAATTTGGTATATTTTATCATGCTTTCATTTTGGCAAAACTTGTATATACCAATATATAAACAAGTGACACAAAAGTGTCACAAACTAATAAAAATAAACTTTACACTCTCAATAGATTGTTCAATTCAAGCCGCCAAACGAACAAGCTCCTCTTGATGAGATGATTAAATTCTGAACTTACACGTCAAAAATCGAGTGAAACTGCCCTGCGAAAAAGTGGTGATTATAAGGATCCCAACAATAATGAGCTAAAAAGTTCATATATCGACTTTTGATGATCAAACAAGTTACTTTTGAACTACAAAAATCTTACAAGTATTTTACTGTAGTAGATAATAAAAACTTGACATACATGTTCTTTTTTATAGCAAGTGTTATAACAAAAGCGGTTTGGATATATGAAACTAAAACTCCATTTCAAATTCGATTAATAAGTTTGACCCTCTAAATCAAAGTAGATTCCGACTTAAAAGTAGCCAAAAGAGAAAAAGGAATACTTACTAGAAAAATAAAACAGAAGTTCTTGCATTGCCTCACGGATTAAAGATACTTGAGCCACCCACGTTTATTGCTATAATTATCGAGATACTTGTAATCACAGCAAGCCAAAGCAAGACTTGTCCTGCAAACAAGTCCAGTGGGTCAAGATAATTATTAGGAGGTTTTATACATTTTGGATACACTTTAAGTGATTTCAAAAATACAAAGCTGGCCTAGAGGTGGAGATTTCGACCCATTAATTTATGAATGGGTCGATCCAGGTAACGCTACCTCTAGAAGTGGTTTCGGAATTCGAAAGATCAGGGGCTACTGCTGCACTACGGGATCTCTCTTTTGACTCTGACTTCTTAACATCATTCGAAGATTTAGCATTTGCAGTTTCGGAAGCCACTATGCCTTGAAATTCCTCACTAACAAGTAACGCTGCTAAAACATCCATGAAAGCTTCTCTATTCGTTCCACTTGAAAAATCATTTACGCGTTTCCCATATGTGGCAGCAGCTTGTTCTAAGTCAGAAAATTCATCATCTGATGCATTGATATCGGTGATTACAGTCTCGACCTTTTCGTCCTCTTCATCTTCAACATATGCTTTATATGTCAGTCGGAGTAGGATTTCTCCGGTATATCCTTTTCTGAACAGTCCCCAGCCTCCTCGGAGGGACACAATTTTGTCTGTCGGTACCGTGTCTTTCAAAGATCCGAGATCAACCTGGAAACAAATCATATACTTAAAATCTATACATAGTATTAAAGATGGTAAATTTGCTGGTCAGGTGGGTGAGTAACATGTCAAAACGGGTACTTTTGGTACGGGTCAGGTTGGGTTGATCAAAAACGCTTTCTGTTCAAAACAAAAGGTTAAATATAAAAAATTACCTCTCCTGTGCCAACAGTCGCATCTGCGAATCCAAGAAAATCCTTCACTTGAATAGTCAATTTCTGTTTTCTAGGGTTAGTAACTAGCATGTAAAAGTCCTGCCATAAAGAGCATAATACATTCATGACACTTATTGAGATTTTAAAATTGCCTAAAAAGATGTAAAATAAAGTTTCAAATTCTCACCTGATTCCATATTGGCTCACCCGGAGCCCCGATAACAGTTGTTTGACTGTTCTTTTTACTACGTATTGATTGATCTCCCAGCCTTAGTACTACATACGGATCCGATTTTCCTTAACAAATGGAAGCAACTTTGTAAATTTACAATATGCATATAATCACGAAAAATTATTAATATACTAGAGAAAGACTCCAAAACGCCATTTCAGTGTCAAGTACATTAACATTAACTTCAAAGTCAATGATAAGTACTTTATACATGCAGAAATATTTATATATATTCAAAGATATAAAAATAAGTCAGAAACTATGTAAAATATGAATTTGGAAGTACGATGTTTATAAGGCAGAAGAGATACCAAAGAATGCATAAGTTAGCTTCCGAGCATCTACAAGCGTGACTGATAATTCACCAACAAAATCTTTATTTCCTTCTTGCATTTCTCCCGACTTAAAATCATTTCGGATAGGGCTCACTGTTTTTCCTTTTTGAAAGTCCAACACAATCTTCTTGGGACGAACAAATAACAGTGGTAAATCCTCAGTCAAAAGTTTTGTCAAAAACCTAAAATGTGGCACAACGGAATGCCTTTTTAAATAAATAAATAACCATGGTGCAAAATATTATGCTTGATATAATCAAGAATATATATCACTTACATGGAGAGTACGGGGATGGCTGGTGTTGCATTAGTACATGTGTAAGAATCACAATATATATTATAAGAATATTGTTTTAGTACTAAGATAAAAGTCATTTGGGGCACAAAGAAAGACATACCCATTAAATTAAACAGGCGAAATGGTGATAGTTCGAACTTAATTTTTGGAAGTGAGACAAAAGCCCATGAAACAGCTCCCACCCACGGTTCTGATGGAATTAACCGGAGTTTAACCCAAAGTTCTCCATCAATGTCAAAATCACGAACACCCACAGGAACCTTGATAGGAATGATGCCAAATTTTAGTGATAACATTAATAGCATACGGGCACCACCAGTGTAACGGAGTCCTATTTGGTACCTTGATAATAGCATCAAAACATTTATTCAAGAGTTTTTCTCGTCTACAGTCTTAGATTATAAATGAAGAAAAAAACAGTAACATAGTTAGGAAAAACTTACTGTAAATCATTAACACGACGAGAAGTTCTTCTTTCAACATTCCTCACCGATAAAGGCTCATTCCCTAACGAAAACTGTTTAATTTCAACTCTTTCAACATAATCAGGTTTCTTTAAGTTATCAATAACCGGTTGAAGCAACCCAATTACCCAATTCTCAAGCCCACCTCTATAAACCTTCCACAACTTCCCCAAAACCATATTCACCCACTCAACCGACTCTTTCCTCTGTAAATCTTTCTCAAGAAACAAAGAAAAACTCGTGGGAACCTGTGGCCAAATCCCGGGCACCACTTCATCTCTCGGTTTATTCCTTTTTCTCGATGTCCAAACTTTATCAAACACAACTCCAACTAAGAAAAAAAACACGAATAATCCAACAATGTTTCGATTAATAGGCGGTGCAGGCATAGGGTGTAATACTCCAAGTTGAGTCCTGAGTTTATCTACAATAGGATCTTCTCTAAAGTTAGTAAAGTTATTTGATGAACTTATAGGAATTGCATCACCATCTTCAACTAATTCACTCGTAATTCGATTAACCACAAAGCATTTAACACCCCTTTGCGTCGAATTTACAAACTTTAAACTTAAACTATGCTTTCTTCCATCATTTGGAACCACACAAGCAAAAAATAGGGAAAATTTTCTTCTTCTAGATAACCTTTTCCTACTAATGAACCTTTTCGAACTACGAAAACTCGATGCTGCAATTCTCATACATGGGCAAATTGGTATTGATGACATACATAAATTCTGTGAAAATTCACAGCTTGCAGTAATCATTTAGTGCCCAATTCTTGAAATAATGGCATACATAAGTTTAAGAACCCTAATTTACCAAAAATTAAAAAACAAAAACCCAGATAGTAATTTGATTAAAGTTTAGTAATTTGATATGGGTTTTGCAAAAAGATTAAGAAAACTATAAACTTTATGGTTTTTTGGGCATGAAAATGGGATTAAAATGGCAAATTGTGGCATTTTTTATGAAAAATTGAGCTAAAAAAGTTGAAGAAAAGTGAGGCAAAAAGAGATTTGTGAAGTGGGAATTGAAACATCATCACCAATTGGAATTCAGGAGGATGATGTTCACAAAATCACAAACCATAACCCATAACATTAAATATTCATTTTTATTTTTCTTACTATATTTTTTTGACATTATGTTAAAAACAAATTATATTTAATTTTTAAGAAAATAGTAAATTTCAAAATATTTACATATGTTGACGCAAGCATTTGTCGCTGCTTAGGAAAACATGTCGTCGCTATTGCATTTAAAACCTCGTCGCTTAAACGTTAATGTCAACTAATAAAAATAAAAGGTCAATAATTAGCCATGTCATCGAAAAAGTAATGTCATTCAAAAGTGGCTTCAATGTTATATAATTTTGCTTCTCCATTATCTAAATCTTTATTATCAATGTTAAACGACACGCTTCAAATTTATGGATTTTCAAATAAGATAAAGACACGAGTTATTTGGTTCTTTTAAATTGTTTTTGCTTATATATAGATTGTGTATCATTTTTTTTTAATGATTTCCAAACATATATTTTGCATTTCTACCGGCAATGACTTATTAAAACCAAGAAAAACATCATGTAGGTTCCTGTGATGGCATGAATGGGCTCAAAACTCATCCATATTTTTACCCTCTTAACTAATATTTTGTTAATGAATTAGTGTGTGGTACATTAACGACATAGAAACGAAGATGGTTAACAATTCGTACATAATTCAAAGGTTACAAAAGAAGCTATGGTAGGCTGCATTGTGCTAGCATTCCTTTAATTTGTTGTTGTATTTCCATGAGATTTTTAATTTCATATATATTAATCCAAGTTCGATTCCTATAGTAGCCATTTAGATACGTTTGTTTATACTATATTATTGTTTTAGTGTCACCGTCAAGTGTTTGATGAGATGATAATGGTCGGTAAAAAGCAAAAATCTCTTAAACTTGGTGAAGAAATATTTTAAGTAATACATGTTACCGTTCAATGAAATTGCTTAGTTTTACTCTCATATGTTTTTATTTTTTATTTTTATTATTCACTTGTGCTATTCCTCGTCATACTTTATCATTTAATCATTTAATTTTTCTTCATATCTATTAAATAACGATTTTTTAGCAAAATGATTCTGATTTCAGTTTCATTCTCCATTATACTAATATGTCAGGTTTTGAAACTGTGAATTACTTAGAAGGATTAAAATTGAGCTATCTATATGATTAATCTTCTCAAGCAATGCTTACATCCATGACTCTTGTGAGGTAAGTGTTTGGGTGTTTTGTTTTCCCTTAATTTCATAAATTGAATTGTTCTTTATTGTTATCTTTATTCATATTATCATACTGTTCTAATTTGAAAATTACATGTAAGTTGTTTACATTTTTGTGCACTTATGGTTGGTGTAGGCCTCATATTTGATGAAATTCCATAGAGAAGAAAATATATTTTTGATAAGGTTGGTTAGGAACCATGATAACCACTTCTTAATCAATTATTTAACAAAACCCATTTCATTTTAAAAACTAAATATCTTTTAAATTATAAACTTTTACGAAATAAAAAAATATACAGTTAGAACGAGTATTTTATTCTCTTTTAGAAAAATATAAACTTTTTAATTTTGACGACTTTTTTTGTTTTGTTTTGGTGGGTTTCGGTATATATACACTGGTGTATATACTACAAATTCAGAATTTTTCAATGCGTATATACACTGATGAATACCGTCTTATACACTTGTGTATACATTTGTATTCACTGGTGAATATATGGTTAGAATGTAGGTCACAAACTAGTTCATACACCGATGAATAGAAGTGTATTCACTTGTGTATACATATGTATTCATCAGTGAATATATATGGTTCTAATGTGTTTTTGGCAAAAAAAAGTATATACACTGGTGTATATTAATATATACACCAGTGTATATATCGAAACCCACAAAAAAAAAAAAATCATCAAAAGTATATCAAGTGGGTGCTCGTTCGAAAGATAATTAAATGCTTGTTCTAATGGTGTATTTAGTTTTTCCTAAAACCTAGTTATACTCTAGATATGTTAATTTAAAGTTAATTATAAATTTAAAGTGGGTTTTAAGTGATTGGTTAAAAACTGGTTCCTATGGTTCTTATTTATTTGGTGGTTCCTATTTGAACCCATATATATATATATATATATATATATATATATATATATATATATATATATATATATATATATATATATATATATATATATATATATATATATATATAGATTAGTTCATGCGATAACTTAGATTTTTGCGAGAACTGCGAGAACTCATTCTCAGCCACTCATTTATTTTTTAATATTAAACCTTTTTCTGAATTTAAAAAGGATAAATTAGTAATCTTCTTATTTGTAATTTAGATTTTTTTTCTTTTCTCTCTCATCTTAATTTATTCCTTTTTTCACTACATATTTTTTTTAAATAATTATCATTTTCTGGTAAAACTTTTATGTGGCCTGCGAAAAAAAATAATTCGTCGATTGGCTTAGTATTTTAAATCTTGTGCATTTATGAACAAAGGTTTTTCTTTATTAAAAACCTTCAGCCAATGATTTTTTCGCATGGTTACCAATATCGTTCTTTACATACCAACTCGGAAAAGATAAATATATAAATATATTAATTTCACTTTAATGTATATGATGCTTCAGTAAAAAAAAATTATTTAGAGAACCCTAACTTTTCAATACTAAACTCAATTTTATGTGTGTTCATATGATCGCACCTTAATGTTTACAAATGAACAACTGTGATAATATATGAACAACTGTGATAATATATGAACACGTGACGATGTTCAGATGTGATGGAGAAAAAAAATCCACAAACTAAGTATGATCAAATATGAACAACTCATAGTAATCGTAAAAAGTTAAAATAAAAATCCTAAAACTAGTAAAAATCAAAGAAAGAAAAGGAGTAAACGAAGGTTTTTCTTCATCATCCTTTATATTTTTGATTGTAATCTTTGTTTTGCTTATCATCTGCATATTGAAAAATCATTTTAGTAATAAATTATTTCCATTGAACAATCAAATGCAAATTCACAAACGTTTGGTCAAACAAAAATTAAAAAGAGACCCACAAAATAATTAAATTCACTACAAGATAAATGACTTTTACTTACTGGAAAAAAAAAGTGTCAGGAAAAGTTTAAAAACAGTCACAAAAGACCATTTGGGCTACTACTTCTGAAGAAAATACAGTCACTAAAGCCACCATCACTAAAAGTCTATTTTGACGTATTTTTCAGTCAGAAAAGGTGTAAAGATTTTCTGAGTGATTCTTCTTCAGTCATTGAATAAAGTAGGTTGCACTCAAAGTAGTTTGGATCAACACGCCTTATCATCAAATGACATAAATTCTATTAATTTGTAGGAATCCAAATAACATAATCATTATCAGAACACAACATAGATGCAATAAAATCAAAAGTAGATTTAAGCATTATTTATCGTGTTGGCGTGCTTTTAACGAGATTAATAAGATTTTCTGTAATGCTTTGTTCCAATGATACATCCGACTTTCACATTATTCTGATCTTTAGGGTCTGCAACAAAAAACCCAAAGGATGCAATTTTAAACCAATGAGGGACACATATAATATAAACAAAACGCAATTTTATTGCTGGATAATTTCAAAATACAATGATACAAAAGATAGACACGAGGTACGATTCTATAGAATTTTTATAGATAATAAAAGTGTACTCAAATTAAAATGCTGCACTTTTCAACTCATTTCACACTAACCTCTATATATAACACATCTCAAAGATGGACACGAGGTCAACTTTACTGTGAGGCGAACCTGACACGTACAAAAACATTTTCTATTAACACCGGATCAATTATCATATATCTTTGAAAACGAAATAAAAAATTTCCCAATATATTGACTAATTATGAAATGTTCCCACCACTAGGAGGCAATAATCAAGAAATAAAAATAAGATAAAAGTCCAAATATCTCATACTATATACTCACCATGAATTCATATATGATCTTCTAAACAAAACAGAACAAATTGTTTACATCAGCAAAAAAACGAGTCGAAATTGCTTCCTCTTCCATGTCCCTATGTTGTAATGACGCTGTTAAGACATTTGTTAACAATTGTGTAATCAATAATGAACTTCGGTTATCCATTACCATCTTCATAAATCAATTACATTATTCCAATATTTCAATAGTTTCCCTGAATAAAACCTTCACAAACACTTACCTTGAGAGGAAGTGACTTAGTGGATGCCTTGATGATTGTGATTACAAGTGCCCAATACAAGCAAAACATCTCTTTAAATCCTATTGAAAAAAGAAAGAAAATGATAACGTAAGAAATCGCAAACCTTTTCTACTCAAAAATCATGATAGAAGCAACTATGTATCAACAATACCTGTTTGGCCTTTAAAGTATAGCAATTAACAAGTAAAAGAAGTTTACGCACAATATTGGAAACACCATTTAGAAAGCGAATATGCTTGAAAGGAAATCGCATTCTCATGGCTGTGCAATCTCGTAAACGGTTTTGATATATCCTCATACACATCTTTTCCCAAATAAGATTCCTTAAATCTCTTGGAAAAAGTGTGTGCCGAAACATAATTATATGTTTCTTCAGTTCGGGTTAAAAAGAAATTGGATCGCCGTTTTACAAATTATGGATAGAAATTGGATCTGTAACAGGGGTGGTGTAACGACTGGTTTTCAAAAATCACGTTTAACAAAAACTTTTTATGTAATCGAAAGTAACACAACGGAAAATGTAACTAAAACGTGATTAGTGGTTCATAAAACTATTTCATTAATTAAACCATTCGTTACGTTAAAACTCACATTATAAAAATATTGAACATTAATCATTTGGCAATGATAAACAGTTGGGGACATCAAGCTACCCCAAGTAATCCCGCCTCACCAAGCACGGCTAAAGCCACCTACGAGCAAAAGACACAATTTGGGAAAAGAGTATCAGCTAAAGCTAGTGAAACAATAAATAGTAAAGACTATTAAAACATTTAATATAAACAAACTTCGTCTATAAAAATTCCCAAACCATACCCGCAACCTTACAAGCAGATATAAATGGAAACAATTCAATAATATGATAATAGCATGCATATGAAAAGTAATTCTCCAAGTAATGCACTTATCACTTTAGTAGGTTCTAAACAATCCCTAACTAAATAATTCAGTAGGGTCCCACATATGCCATATGGGCTACTACCCCGTTCGCTACTCGCACATTTCGCATAATATTATAAATATTTGGGCGCGACTCCCAATCTTTATAATACCCCGAAATGTAGGCTTTCACTACTCCGACTTAGCATATAAATATGCCTTGTCGTTAAGGAAAGGATCTAAGATGCGTCAAAGACTACACCTCCCCATTCCCACGTGATGGTTGCGGTTGACCTCTCGGGATCAAGACATCACTCCAGTATGAGCCAACGCTCAAAACCACGTGTTGCAAAGGAGCTCTAGAATTCCCCGCAACTATCCCGATCCAACGATCAGAACAAAACACAATGGCTAGCACTTTCACCTAGTCAATGGTACTAGGTCTCAACATAAATCTACGAGCAGCTACAACTACCCGTAATCAAGTCCCCTTATGCAAAACTAAGGCATACTCCTTATAATGCATAAATAACAACACAACAATTATATAATCATATACAATTAAAATATAGATGTGTACCTCATCGCATTGCACACCACTAAACATGAGTAGTTACAACCACTCATGCCTGAGGCCTTTACCAACAACTTTCACATAATTTATTTTACATAACAAATAAATTATAATAACAATAAGGATACAAGTAGTTAACTACTACATGTCATCCAAACATACGGGTAGTTACAACCACCCGTAATTATCATGTATGGGCAACCACGTGTTACCCATACTACGTAATTCCGTTATTCTGTTCTAGTTCATCTTTTACTAATTAAAACATCATTTTATATAAACAACGTCGTACAACAACGTTACTTTCAAAACATCTTTACACGTTTCAAACATCTTTTGAAACATTATACAACTTTCAAAACGTTATTTTTATCTTTATGCTCGGTTTTATAAATCATATTGTACTCACCTCAGTCCTTGACAAATGCAATTGCCCTAGCGATACAAACACGATCAACCTGATCATATATTTCCATTAATGATATCGAAACAACTTATAACGATAAAACTTATCTTATATAATGAAACACAAAACTAACGACTCTAACCAACCAGCCGCCTCATAATATCCGACATATACCAATTTATTGTTTTTCCAAACTTAACCAAACTCAACAAAATTTATCCCAATATTATATAAATCAATAACAGCTTATAAATAAGCTTTTTAAACGAGTTTTACCTGAGCCTATAAAACACGGCTACAAATAACTCCGAATCAAAACTCGTTGTTTTCAACCTCCGTTTATGTCGAAACATTCCCCTCTACACCAGGAGCAATATGCCGCTTTCCGTTTATTAATCCGGCTAATAACAAACTCGCAATCTTAATTTTTCGATTTCAAAATATATATATCTAAATCTTTCTTCTTTCTTACATACACACGACACACATATTTCTTTTCTTCATGATGAAGAATCTAATTATATTTATATATATATATATATATATATATATATATATATATATATATATATATATATATAGGGGTGAGTTAATGTAAAAAGGTTTCAAAATAAAAAGTATAGGAAGCAATCCTGGCCACTCATTTAGTCAACAAAAAGGGATCCAAAAAAGTCAACGCGGTGGCATTTTCGTAATACTTTCCAACTTTCATGCCCTTTTGGTAATTTGCAGAAATTTGTTTCTTTATTTTTTTTTTTTCCATTTTCCCAGATTACTCATTTTTTTTAATCTTTGTGCATAACTATTTCAATCTTTGTGCATCGATTTTCTTGTGCATCGATTTTATCAAAATAATGTGTGTATTGATTTTACGTAAGTTTTTTTATACAAAACATATCCACCGCCGGAAAATCCACCGGAAATCAATCCACCAAAACAAAACAATCAATCCACCACCAAAACAAACAAAACATATGCATAAAAAAAAACATGTGCACAAAGAAATCAATGTGCATAAACAAAACATGTGCATAAAAAATTAATGTGCATAAGAAATCAATGTGCATAAACAAACACATGTGCATAAATCCACCGGAAATCACCTTCCTGTCACCGGAAAATCCACCGGAAATCACCTTCATCCGTCGTTCAAAATCACATAACAAGTTCCTGAGCTGACGAGTTTACAGGAAAAAGTAGTGAAAAACCAGAAAGTGTAATATTGAGGGCCTGAATCACCAATGTCCATAATAGCTTCATTGTTTAACCCGTAAAACGGTTCTGGAATACGGTTGTTGTTTACAAGAGTGGCCAAAACCCTGCCAATAAATAAAATTTTATATCTAAATATGCTGAAACAAACAGACGAAAGTATTATTACGTACGTTCACGGAATGGCAGCTGGCATCCATGTATCGGAAGAAGAAGGAGGGTGAGTGGTAGTGAGTTGAACTCCGGTGAGTTGAATGTCGGTTGATCGGGCGGCTAACCATCCTTCTGATAACACTTTTTTCATTTTCCTTTTTCTCTTACAAAATGAAAATCAAAGTGTAGCAGTAGTAAATAGGAATCCACCGGAAACAGAATCTGTAAAACACCGTCAAACACCGTCGCCGGAAACGGAGCTTGTGTTCATCATCGCTGGAGGCGACGGATCTGCTCGTGCTCATCATCGCCGGAGCTGTGGTGGCGGCAGTGGTGGCGGAAGTGGTGGCGGCAGTGGTGGCGGGAGTGGTGGCGGCAGTGGTGGCTCTCTTAGGGTTAGGGTTTTGATGTAATGAAGATGATGAAGATATGAAAAATGAGAGAAATGGGGTATTTAAGTGTGGTGTTAAAATGACCATTATACCCTTATTGATATAATAATGGGTTTTTTTTCTCCCTGACACGTGTCACTCCTTTGTCCCTCCCTATCCTTTTTATTTTCCAAGTCTTTTTACTTGATCATTGTTCTATATATATATATATATATATATATATATATATATATATATATATATATATATATATATATATATATATATATATATATTTTCATTTTAAACCTTTAAATATGTCATAATTACACTTTTAACCCAAAATGACTATTCCAAAACAAAACAAATCCTTTTGACTTAAGAGTTATTAGAAATCTAGTCCTTTATATTTTTCGGGTCGTTACAGGTGGCAGTTTTAGGGTTAAAAAGAAAGGAGAGGGAAAGAGAGATTTTTTTAGGGGAATAAGTAAAATACTATTAATACCCTTTTAAGTTTTATAAAATAATACTTCATCTTCTAATTATTTACGAAATTACCATCACGAATTCTAGCCATTGATCAACTACAAAGGTCCAGATTGAGTTCTCGTAGTTCTCGCAGAATTTTGAGTTCTCGCAGGAACCATTCAATATATATATATATATATATATATATATATATATATATATATATATATATATATATATATATATATATATATATATACACATATACATATATATATATATTTCAAATATTTCAAATATATTTTTATTAATGGTTTACATGTTTTTGTTAACGGAGCTTGTGTTCATCATCGCCGGAGGCGACGGATCTGCTCGTGCTCATCATCGCCGGAGCTGCGGTGGCGGCAGTGGTGGCGGCGTCAGTGGTGGCGGAAGTGGTGGCGGGAGTGGTGGCGGGAGTGGTGGCGGCAGTGGTGGCTCTCTTAGGGTTAGGGTTTTGATGTAATGAAGATGATGAAGATATGAAAAATGAGAGAAATGGGGTATTTAAGTGTGGTGTTAAAATGACCATTATACCCTTATTGATATAATAATGAGTTTTTTTTTCTCCCTGACACGTGTCACTCCTTTGTCCCTCCCTATCCTTTTTATTTTCCAAGTCTTTTTACTTGATCCTTGTTCTATATATATATATATATATATATATATATATATATATATATATATATATATATATATATATATATATATATATATATATATATATATATATATATATATATATTCATTTTAAACCTTTAAATATGTCATAATTACACTTTTAACCCAAAATGACTATTCCAAAACAAAACAAATCCTTTTGACTTAAGAGTTATTACAAATCTAGTCCTTTATATTTTTCGTGTCGTTACAGGTGGCAGTTTTAGGGTTAAAAAGAAAGGAGAGGAAAAGAGAGATTTTTTTAGGGGAATAAGTAAAATACTATTAATACCCTTTTAAGTTTTATAAAATAATACTTCATCTTCTAATTATTTACGAAATTACCATCACGAATTCTAGCCATTGATCAACTACAAAGGTCCAGATTGAGTTCTCGTAGTTCTCGCAGAATTTTGAGTTCTCGCAGGAACCATTCAATATATATATATATATATATATATATATATATATATATATATATATATATATATATATATATATGTATTTCAAATATTTCAAATATATTTTTATTAATGGTTTACATGTTTTTGTTAGCGTTTCCATATATGTTATATAATTTTAATTTAATATGCATATCGACTTCTTCATTATTTTACATTTGAATTATGTTACTTTGCTAAATGTTTCTTTAGAAGTTTGAATAGATATCTTAATTGCGAGTTAAATTTTTGTCTTAAATCATGTTATTGTGTAATATAGTACTTTGATATTGACAATTTATATACCGTTTCTAAAAGCGAATTACATGTATAACTTTGTTGTATAATCATAAATGTGGGTGATGAAATAAAACATGTAAATTTTATTATTAACAACCCATATATTAAATAAAAGATGTAATATTGGTCATATTATTTTTTAATATTCTTTTTCAAACTAATTATATGTCGTTTTATAATCTGAAAGAGTTTTTACCATTATGCTTTTAAAAAATTATAAATATAGTTTGCTTGAATTAAAAAATCTTGGATCTTTTATATTTAATAAAATTGTCTACTAAAATTATCCGTGTACTACATAAATCCTTAAGATAACAAAATAATAATAATAATAATAATAATAAAAATAATAATAATAGACAATAAGTTAAAATGAGAGAGCTATGTTAAACTTGATTCGATTATAATTAAATTCGATAACCGAACTAAAATATTAGATTAATAGAAAATGTGAAAACCAAACTATTGATTATAGGTTAAAATGGTTAAATTTTTATCGGTTAATCCGGTTTTGAGTCCGTCCACATTATAAGGTTTAAAAAATAGAAATAAAAGATATAAAAACAGAAAGCCCTAATTGAATCAACGATTACACTGAGTAACACAGAACACAGAACACCGTAAACCCCCCTCCCTCCGTCGCCGGTGTGTGTTCCGCCGTCACATTTCACCTCCGTCACCTGCTCCAGGTTAGTTTCCACTGAGTATTAGTTTATGTTATACTTTTAATTTCTCAATAAATAATAAAATTACATTTATCATATGATAATTTATATATTTATGATTTGATTCTAATTAAGTTTATTATCTAATTGTATAATAGTAATTTAGATAGTTTAGTAACTCTGTACTCACTTGCTGGTCTATAGGTGTAGATTATTCGCGTTTTATATTACAGTTGAACGATGAGATGGCTGTTTTAGGTTTTATTAATTGTTTGTGATTTTTGTAAATGAAATAGATGTATATAAATCGTGTAACGCTAGGAGTCACTGTGGTGTTGTAGCGACTACTCGTGTAATTTGATGGAAATGAGAATCATTGCTCATGATCGTAGTTTAGAATTTGGGATTATGAAATAATAGTTTGGATTGAGACGACACCTTGTGTGTATATATGTCATGCCGTAGAAACGGGTTGAACGTTACATTTAGAAATGAAATGTAGACACTAATTTTAGTTGCTTGTGAAAATAAATAGGGGTGAGCAAATTTACTGAAATACTAATATCGAACCGGTACTGTTTGGGAATACAAGCGTAACGGTACTTTGTACCACACTTTCTAAAAGTTCGGTATTCGGTATTTTGTATGGTACCGTACTGACCGGTACCAACCGATGTATTTCAATATGGTACTCTTGTACAAACAAAATGCTTAAAAAACCCAGTATGAAGCGGTCCAATACCACACTCACCCCTAGATATAAAGGTTATTTTATTTTTTTAATTTATCGTTCTTTTTTTTTTTTTTTTCTGGATTTCGTATTACAGATTAGATAATGGAG
Organism: Senecio squalidus; assembly: GCA_910822075.1. Taxonomy (NCBI): domain Eukaryota; kingdom Viridiplantae; phylum Streptophyta; class Magnoliopsida; order Asterales; family Asteraceae; genus Senecio; species Senecio squalidus. Next base: position 53,443,771 of record CAJVGC010000432.1, read on the forward strand.
CAAACATCAACATCTCAAGGGGCCGGCCCTGACTCGATTGTTGAGGGAAAATCTTCTGCACCTTCCACTCCAACTGCTTCAGTTGTCGGTGAATCCACCTTAAAGGGTAGAGACACTATCGACACAGATTCAAATGCTAATTCACTTGGTTATGTTACTTCTACCCCTTCATTTTCATACAATGTGCCTCCAAATGCTAATACAAATTCTGGGAGCCCTCGTCAATCATCATCCAACACTGTTAGTACATCCCTCTGTACCCTATTATGCCAAATATTTTCATTACAATGTTGCAAGCATATAATTCTTATAGACGACTAACTTTTAAATTTATAACTGTAGGCTATTTTAAATTCACCAGGTTCGTCACTTCCGAGACCTCCTGCTCCTGGTGTTTCTGCTAGTTCTGGTCCTTCATTTTCATATAACATTCCACAAGCCGATAATGCTCTCTCTGGTGGCCAGTCATTTCATTCGAGAATGGTAAGGATTGTCTTTGAGTCAAAATTTAAGGTTGTTTCATATTATGTTCTTACTAGAATACCGAACTAGCATAAGTTACTTTCCTATATTCTGTTTTGATACCGCTTTAAATTGCATTTCGTGTAATGTTAGTGGTCACTAATCTGTTGTAGTTTTAAGGTTCCTCATTCCTGAAATTAACATTCAAGTTTTTACAAACTTGTTGAAAGTTCAATTTTTTAACTTGTGAAGACTTTGATCTTAGTTGACCCACTGCGATTAAGCATTTTGTGTATCTTTTCTGTTTAATACTGTTCAATTTTGTGACATCTTCTTTTGGTCCTTGTGCAGCCTGAAGGGCCTAAGAATGCCACACATTCTGCTACATCTTTGCAACCTCTTGCTTCTGGGCCATTGACACGTCCCGGTTTGTTTGTTCGAGGAATGAATCCAATTGTCATGCCACCACCTTCACCTGTTGCTGTTCCGAGAGAAACTTCATCCAATGCTGCTAATTTTTCTTATAATGGACATCAACAGTTACTTCAGAGGGATCAGTCTATTCAATCTGTAAGTGCATCTTCTTGATTCCTCTAAAGAAAGTTTTTTGCAAGCATGACTAACTGCACCTTTATATACATGACATTGACATAAAGTAATGTCGAAATTTCTCCCGTTTTAGTAAGTACTATGGAAGTAAGATCCTAGCTAACATCTTTATCATGACGTTTTTACTGCCCTAAATCACGATTTGCATGGCGGCCATGCAAACCAATTTTGTAAAAAAAGACTACGGACTGCGGGCGTTGGTTTCTGATGAGTACTGCCTTTCAGATTTAGTAGGTTAAGTTTGTCAAACAATAAAAATCTTCGCTGTTGTGGTGCATGTTTTACGAAGAGCTTCTGATGCTTAGTTTAGGTAGTTGCTCTTCTGGGCTTCATAATGTGTTCGTTCTCTATTTCACACAAAGTTGAGAGCCCTTCCAAAATATATGTGCATTTGGATAACATGTTCCGCATGGTTAGTGGCAAAATGATGACATGGAAATGTATAGCCAGGTGAAAATAAAGCTTGTTGCAACAACTTGTGGTCTGTTAGAAGAATTTGATGCTTATTGGTTATTTCCTCTAGAAAAGAAACTCAGTTTTCCATTTAATGTAAACAAAGTAACTTTCAACTCACTTTTATATGAAATTCTAGTTATTAATGCTAGAATATGTGTTGGACTTTTGTTGATAACCAAAATTGTTATCAGTTTTGTATCTACTCAAATGTCAAAATGTACCTCCTTTCTTCTTTTATTTTGGGAAATATGCGGATTTGATAGTTATTAGTTAATAGTTTACAGTCTATAATGATGCAGTAAGAGACTAGTTGCTTATTTTAGTATTCTATACTATCAACGAATCAGTTGGAAGCTAACTGTTTATTTCTGACAAACTTCTTTCGGCAGACTTAAGTACTTAATGGTTAATCTATTTGTAACAGAATGCTACAGGCCACAGCGCTCTTGTACCTAGTGTATCTTCTGCTTCATATGCCCCTCATTCGGTTCCACAACATGCTCATTCAACTTTAGGTGCCACATCATCAAGTTCAAATTTTGCTTCATCATCATTCCGGATGCCATCTGTACCACCTTTTCAACCTCCCGCAGGTGCACCAAGAGTTCAAACTAGTTCATCCCCTCAGCCCCCATTCTATCCCTCCTATACATCTAATCCTTCTATGATGGGTCCTCCTCAGGGAGTATGGCGTCAGCCTGCACCAATTGGTGGCTTGTCAAGACCCCAACTTTTACCATACCCACCTGCTTTTCCTGGTTCCTTCCCTTATCCAGCTCAGCGAATGCCATTCTCCACAGTCCCATCATCCGATTCTCAGCCTCCTGGTACTTCGACTGGAGTTCCTGGTGTGGCCCCAGTATCATCTGCAGATTCTGGGATGCCACACGAGCTACCTCCAGGGATTGGTATGTGATTGTATTGTGTTATCTGGAATTTAATGCTGTGGAATTGAATACTTATTAATTTTTGGGTTTTGCAGCCAATAGCAAGAACGCAAACGCTGTTGGTGTTAAGGAAGAATCAGTTGCTAATGAGCAGTTGGATGCATGGTCAGCCCACAGGACCGAAACAGGAATTATATACTATTATAATGCTGTGACAGGACAGTCTACCTATCAACAACCTGCTGGGTTTAAGGGAGAGGTACGTTCTTTCGTATCGACTGTTTTCTGTTCATAGTATAATAAATGCTCAAACTTAGAACCTTACTTGAGCTTAATACTTATACAAGGATAACAAATATGGTAGAGTCTATGATACCCATAATAAGTGTTCTCTAAAACATTTTCAGCTCTTCACTAAGTTACTTCTAAAGTTTGATAAGAAATCTCGTTAGTTTTACATTTACGTTAAGAAATGCAGGAATAAGTTTGATGTAGTTGGTAGTATTTGCATGTCTCATGGTTTTGTCAAATTCTGTACTTCATTCATTTAATAGTTTGGGGTCAATGTCCGTAGGTACACATAATTGTGCGTATTTCTCTAGGTAAATTGTCAGTAGCCTTTCATTTGTGTGTATTTGATTAAATTGTTTGGTCTTATTAGTTAATTCTCTTAAGTAAGCATTCAGGTTCGGGTAGGTTGGCCCTCAAGTTATTGAGGGAAAGGTTGGAGTGGGCGTTGACCTAGTGATTGAACATGGTGTATAGTAACGTTATGGGTAAAATCTGAAATATTTGATTTAAACTGTATTAGTGGTCAGTTTTTTTCTAATCTGACATTCAGTTTGACTTAGTTTCTTGTTCTGTTGGATATCATAGCTTTTAACTTGCTTTGATGTTTGTTAGTCATTGTAACTTTTATTTAATTATATGTGCCTTTACCAGTTGAAGTAATATTTGTGTTTTTTTCTCTGTTGGCAGCCTGATAAAGTTTATGCACAACCTACCCCAATTTCATGGTCAGTGCTTTACTTACTTCACCTGAATACGCTTTTTAGTGCTTTATTCACTGTTAGTGGTGTTCAAGTTCCTAATTTATAACGATTGTCATGTTGAAATTACTCTTTTTTCTATGTTATGTGGTTAGGCATGTCTCTAAAATTGGTTTGTCATGCTATTCGTCCATGACCTATATTGCTCTTAAGCGGAAAGGTTTTTCCGACAAGTCATGTTTATTCTAGTTTCTCTTAAAGCATTTTGATTAAGTTGTGTATTTTTTAAGCATGCGAGTCATTTTACAAGCTATCTAAGTAACAACTAAAAAGCTATTGCTTGAGTTTCGCAAATTGTATTATGAAAACTGTGTCCAACATAACTCTTGAAAAACTTTTTCTGGCAATCAAAGAAACAAGGAAACAAGATTATGTGAGGGTGCATGGAATTGATAGATGTGCACGTTCATGATTGAATAAGCATGGGTGAGTAGAATCTAACTGTTTGAGCATGGAGATCACTGCCGAGTAGCATTTTTTGTAGTTCAAGTAAATATTTGAACTTTGTATACCTTGTTAATTCTTTGTGAATTAGCTTTACTTTTTTTCTGAATGATCTTTGTTTTTATAGTTAAGTCTTTTTCTGCTTACATAGCCCAGAATCAGGTCATCATGAGAGAACAAAACACATTAAAGTAGGTTGTCATCTTGTAAGGAATTAGAATGTGGGCACACTGATTTATCTATAGAAAGGCAGGTAGCCACCAAGAAATGTAACCGATTGTTTAGGCATCTTTGATATCATTTTAAGTTAATTTCTTTCACTTGTGCTTTACATATGAGGCTGTCTCTCTTTGCTTTATGCAATTAGTGTCATATTTAGGTAACACTTTATATGTTCTGTATCATTCGAATAGCCCAACCATAAACATTGTTTTCTTAATTTATATGTTATTGTTCAGGGAGAAGTGTGCTGGCACGGATTGGTCATTGGTCACCACAAATGACGGCAAAATATACTATTACAATGCTAAAACCAAGGTAACATGACCTCTATTATCGACATCTATTATTAGCAGAAATCCCGTGGCTCGTATGACCTACCAAATTAGTATGAACCATGCCCTAATCGGCTAGTTGGTTCAGCTATTATGCTAATTGCTTATATTGGTTTTAATTACTGTGCATCATTCCTGATTTAGTTCCTGCTTTCACCGTACACTTATATGATTATTGTAGTGACGTTCAAGGGGGTGCGGTTTCTAGAAATCAAGTGTTAGTGTCTTATTCCCAAAAAAGCAGGAATGTTCACTAAATGCTGGAAGTCCAGGACACTGATTGTCATTTCATCAAAAAATGAGGGTGTTGCTTGTCATTAGCTGATGATCAAACCCGCCATATCTTGTTGACAAAACAAATGTCATTACACACATCATTTGCAACTCTATGTTGACAAAACTAGAACTTTTTGATGCTTGATACTCTGTTCTCCAGATTAATAAGACGACTTAAGAGATTAGAAAAATAGAAGACCTACTTTTAGGTTTTTTCTTTTGAGTTGTAATCTAACGGATAGGCCCATACTTAAAAACTAAACTAAGATCCAAAGGCACACAATTAATCATAAAAAAGCTGGTGAATACCCTAAATATACACCAGGCGCACCTAACCCTTAGGGGCTTTGCAGCCGAGGCGCGAGCCTATTTGAGCCTCTTGAATGAGCCGGCCTCAGCATGAAAAAGCCCAATGATTTGAGCCTGGAGGGTCTCAGAGCCTAGGCGCGCCTCAGGAGTGCTTCTAGCTATATGCATTTGAAAACAGTTTGATGTTTGGCTCGTTTCATTTTTGGCTACTTTATAATCAGTCTTATGTTTGACAAGTGGGCGATAAATATATAACCCCAATTGACCCCCTTTTTGTATTTGGGCAGGGTAGAAATTGCCACCTTTAATTTCTAGGTAATTAATATATTTGTAAGGTTAATTGCTATTAACCTAGGATTGAAATTTTAGTTGTAGCTATCTGATAAAGGTTGTAATTTTTCTGGCAAGTTCAGGAACCAATGTGGTTCATTTTAGTTCCTCTTGCTGTTACTTTTAGTTTGTTGGTTACCAAGTTGACTTGCATTATGTCTGGTTTGATGTGTAAAAATCAGTTTCAAAGCTTTCATTTTTCCATTTGCTATAATAAAGGTATTCTTTCTGTTATTTTCAGTTGAGCAGCTGGCAAATACCAGCAGATGTGACTGAGTTGAGAAAGAGGCAGGAAACTGAAGCTTTGAAAGAACAATTAATATCAGTACAAAATGCTACCACTTCATCTGAAAAAGGATCTGCTCCTTTAAGCTTGAGTGCCCCTGCTATTAACACAGGGGGGCGTGATGCCATCTCCCCTGTATCGTCATCAGCATTGGATTTGATAAAGAAGAAACTGCAAGATTCAACAGCTCCTGCTATCGAATCTGAGTTGAACGGGTCTGGGCCAGTTGATCAAGTAGGGAAGGGATCACATAGTGAGAATGGAAAAGATAAGGTTAAAGATGAAAACGCCGATGGAAATCTATCAAATAGCTCTTCAGATTCAGAGGATGTGGACAGTGGACCAACCAAGGAGGAGTGTGCTCTCCAGTTTAAGGTATCTCTATTTTGTTGTTATTCCTCGTCGCAAAAACCAACATATCTCTAATATGTATTTTAATTTTACTTTATGTACTTTGGAATATTTAGGAGATGCTCAAGGAGCGTGGGGTGGCCCCCTTCTCAAAATGGGAGAAGGAGCTTCCAAAATTTGTATTCGATCCACGTTTCAAGGTTTGCCAAGTCCAAGTCTTCTCATCTTTTTTAGGTCAATACCTTTAAGCTATTTGTTCGTTGGAGTTCCTTGCTCTTTAATTTATTACTTCTGTTGAAAAAAATCTGTTAGGTTTTGCATGCCAATCAGTTGCTTGTTCTTTTTATAATTACACAGGCCATAGAGCATGATGTAACTGAATTAGAAACAAAATAAGGATGTAAACATCCTTGCACACTAGGAGTGAAAGATGGCATAAGAGTCTTGTGTAGTTCATTTGTTTTTTCTGCATAAAAAAACTTTTAATGTACCAAATATTGTTTTGGCTTTCTAATTCTCATTCTTATAATTTTGTGTCTTTGTTTTGATAATCTTTAATTACTGAAAGTAAGAAATAATATCTTATTTCAGGCAATACCAAGTTATAGTGCTCGTAGAGCTCTCTTCGATCATTTCGTTCGAACACGTGCTGAAGAAGAACGCAAAGAGAAAAGAGCAGCACAGAAGGCTGCAATCGAAGGTTACAAACAGTTACTGGATGAGGCGAAGGAGGTTTGATATAAGTCTGTCTCTAATTTGAGTCTCAAAAGTTTCTTTTTGATAATCATAATCCATAATTTTTTTTTATTTTTTTTTTTGTTTTGACTGTTTTAAATTAATTTGTTGTCATCCAATTTCGTCTTTTTCTTTCAGGATATTGACCACACCACTGACTATCAAACATTTAAAAGAAATTGGAGTCATGATCCAAGGTTTGAGTCCTTGGACCGGAAAGAACGCGAAGCTTTATTAAATGAAAGGTAACTACTATATAAATTTTTTAAGTGTGACTGGATTCTTTTAGCTATTCTTTTGTGTTAATTTGAACACTTGTATAGAATCAATGGTTTACGGTTTATTTCTTAGGCGTTGTTCGATAAATATGTTTAGAACTCACATTGTCATACTTAGTGACATTGTTGGTTTGCACCTTTAAGTCCCTGAAGTTTTGTTTTTATATGTTTAATTTCTTAACTAATAAAACTGAATGAAATTATGCAGAAACTAATGAACTATTTTTTTGAATTTAACAAGGTATAGGATTTGTTCATGCAAAAATGTTTTAGTTCAGTTTAAGGAATTCCAAAATGCAAAAAAAAGTTGGTGACTTGATTTTCCAAAATGTGAAAGTCCATTGGGCTGTTTTCCTTCTAAATTTACCTTTTATTCTAATGCTTGTTCTCTGTTTTTAAACATTGTTAAAGCCATGCTATTTCTTTTTTCTTTCTATTTAAGGGTTCTTTCAATAAAGAGATCTGTTGAAGAAGAGGCTCGTGCAAAACGAGCAGCTTCTGTTTCCAGTTACATGTCAATGCTTCGGGATAACAAGGACATTTCCTCAACGTCCCGTTGGTCCAAGGTTAGTAAACGTGTGCCTTACTCTAATATAAATTTAACTACGGTATTGTTTTTTAATTTTATAAACTTTTTAATTTGTTTCTAACTTTTCATCTTGAAGGTTAAGGACATTCTACGAAATGATCCTCGATATAAATCTGTTAAGCATGAGGACAGAGAAGTTCTGTTTAATGATTACATCTCCGAGCTTAAGGAGTCTGAAGAGGAAGTTGAAAGAGGGTCAAAGGCAAAACGAGACGAGGAGGTACTACTTTTGTTATGTGTTTGGTCCAAGTTATATAATTATTTCTTTTAATATTATCTATGTTGTATCACATAAGCCTATATATAAATTACTTGTTACTTTATCTTCTTTCTAAAAGGTTTGATTATCGCCGCTCTGTCATGAATTACAATCACTTCTCTTCCTGATAAATGGAACACCTATGATCTTACGGTCTTATCTCTTTGATTGTGGATTGATTCATCAATAAATTATTTATTAATTATTAATTTGCTGAATTGTATGACTTTGGTTTCATTTTCTGTGTCCCCGTTAATTCTTCTAGCGCTAATTTCGAGTCTTTTTTTATATTATACATACACTTGCTTATTTGTGACTATACGATGCTATCTAGTTTTTTCATCACCCTTTTGGTTCTTGTATAAAACTTTAGTTAAGTGAAGACGATTTTTTCCATCTTTCTTTTTCATTAATATAATGATTGAAAATTATTATAAGCATTATACTATTGAGAAAGGGTGTTATGAAGGGACACAATAAGTCATCTACGTGGTATACATTATAGATGCAATAAACGTTTCTTCAGCATGCCATATATTTTTCTTATCTCTGTTGAGGATGCTATAATTTCTGCATGCTAAATACAGGAGAAGTTGAAGGAAAGAGAGCGGACTTTCCGTAAACGGAAAGAGCGAGAAGAACAGGAAGTTGAGAGGGTGCGTTCAAAAGCTCGCAGAAAAGAAGCCATTGAGTCATATCAAGCATTACTTGTAGAGACAATCAAAGATCCACAGGTATTCGATCAAATTTTCCTTAAATCAGATTCATGTAAGTTTGTTTAGTATTATAATTGTGCTCATATTTCATGTGGTTCAGGTTTCATGGACGGATGCCAAGGTTAAACTAGAGAAGGATCCACAAGGGCGTTCAGCCAACCCTTATTTAGATCAATCAGATCTCGAAAAGCTTTTCCGTGAACATATTAAGTCATTGCACGACGTAAGTTGATACAACCTATGTTGTCTTTATGTAAACGCTCTTTAAGCTCTTTCCCTTAATTTGTCCATCTTACTCTTTAATCTGTCCAAAAAGTTTTCGTTCATTTCTTAAAAAAAATATATTATTAATTAAGTTTCCCATATTCAATACGTTTTTTTAATTATATTATTCGATACCGAAGGAAAATAAGTGTATAAGTTTAACTAGATTTGTCTTTTTTAACTTAATATGTTGCCTTGTTTCAGCGTTGTGCAAACGAGTTCAAAGCTTTGTTAGCTGATGTAATAACTACACATGCCGCTGCAAAAGAATACGAAGATGGTAAGACAGTTTTCACTTCATGGTCAACAGCCAAACACCTTCTCAAAGATGATAACCGATACAACAGAATGCCGAGAAAAGATAGGGAATCTCTGTGGCGGCGGCATGTCGATGACCTGCAACGAAGGCGAAAGTCAACAGTTGACCAAGACTTGGAAAAACATGGAGATGGTAGAACATTAAACTCAGTTGATTCTAGGAAATACCTTTCAGGGTCTAAGAGAAGCAATGATCGTCGATAACTTTGTTTAGAACATCTTTTAAGTTGTCTTGCCGTCTATTGTCTTAGTTCCTCTGTATAACCATATTCATCGTTAGAGTTCTTATTTCATTTGGTTGAGGTGCAGGCATGTGGCTGTTGATTATGGTTAAACCGGAATTTTGTTTTATATCGCTTTTGTTTTTAGAATCTAGGGATTGACCTATCAACCCAGTAAGAGAATTAGGAAAAATGTTTGTTAAAACTTCGTACCAAGTACATTGCACTAAACTAATGAAACGATTTATATGGAAAGAAGCAAGTCAGTCTGGGTTGTTTCTTGGGCACTTGATGCGTGTTATGCTTCGTCTATTCAACGTCTCTTTTCTTTGGTTTAGCAACAGATGCAAGTCTTGGACTTCTTGTGTAGATTTTCGGAATTGGATTCTTGATCCGTTGCTTTGGGTTATGGGTTGTCATATGTAGGTCATTTTTATCTTTTTCGGCTGGGTTTTGTATTTCGTTTGGGGTTTGGCTCTATAGTCTCCCCTTCCTGCTTGGAAGGGAGTCTTATTTGCTAAAATATTTGCATCATGAAACCACCCGATTCACAGGAGCCCCTTTGTACTGTTTTTTTAGCCACGTTCATGTGAAATGATACTAAAGGTCAAGTGGATCATATTTTGGTTTGTTTTAAAGACAACCTGCTAAAGCAACTTAATCGTCCCATCCTTGTAAACATTTGCAAATATGGACAATAAATATTCGACTATTATGGTATATTAACACTTCAAAAATGATAAAATAAATACGGGGATCTTGAAGACCCAAATCATTTTTATCAATAGCGGTTAATGACAAACACTATGCATATACTAAGGCTTCACTTCCTACTTTTTCAAAATTTGAAAGTCTCATTTAAGAATCCCAAAAATATTGTAGTTGACGTAAAGCCAAATGAAACAACAATCGAGTACAACAAACCCTCTGCACACCTGTTTACAAACCGTCACATCCTAGCAATTAGAGCTCCAATAGCACCCCTTTTCTCCATCAAAAAAGCCCCCTCAAACAATTCCACTAAAATCCGTTCAAACTTTTTTGATTTAAAGGACTTGCAGAAACAAAGCTTCCAAAATCACAAAATTCTTGACTTTGCTAAAAATGTCATTAAACACCTCTTCGCCTTTGCAGAACACCTGATCCAAGCTCATAACACTCCGGGCACAAACGAATAACCAGACACGCGTGCGGTTACTTCAACACTCATCCCTAAGAAAGAAGCAACAATTCATCTTCACTGAATAAGTTTTCAGTAGCCATTTAAATTAAAAAAAAAAAAAAAAAACCCGAGACGTGAAAGTACCTCTAAGCAAGAAACAAAGCTTCCAAATAATCATCAATATAAGCAAGGCAAGGCCAATGATCCGTTCGGATCCGAACCAGGGTTGAACTAACCCCAACTTCCATTTGAAATAGAAGATGAGACGTTGGAGGAAGAAATATTAAAATATGAAACCGACCCATATTTCTTTTATTCATAAAAGGACTACTCCCCCCTCTTTCATCTTCTTCCTCGTCATACTTAAGATAAAGTGGTCCTCCCTCGATCATATTCGAATCCACAGCAACAACTTCAAGACCAGAACCCGAATCATTATTATCATCATTCCAAATAACGTCATTTATAATCCCTCCATCTTTAACAATATTAATAAGCGGATCACCGATTACGTTTACAACAAAGCCTGACAGATTTTTCTCAACAGCTTCAACTAACGAAGTTGCGGGAACTTCAAGAAATTTCACAGATCGTGTTCCATTGACAGCTGTAAAACCTTTACCTCCTTTTAAAGTAAATGTTTCTCTCCCAGTACTTGATGAACTACTACACGCTTCCCATAAAGCATTAAACAAATTGAAGTAATATTTAGGTATTTCATCTTTATTAACATCGTCTGGAACTATAGGTTTAAGAAACATGTCTTCGATGCCTACTGTAATACTTTGTAGGTGACCACAGATGATCTGACCACTTTCTGCATTAGATTCTATTGACACATCGATTAGCCCTGGTGTCGGTTCTCTCGGTTGGTATTCAATCAAAACAGGAGCTTTAAAGCTTTCTTTTCCTTCTTCCTCCACTTCGGGACCGTTTCCGTTTCCCACAGGAACAATATCTAGCAAGTCTGTTTGACTTTGACTTGAAGGTATATCGATTTTGGTGGGCACCCCAAGAAGAAACGGTATGCGATAAGGTTGAATAGGCCCAAATGGTGCTGATGATGAAAACTTCAGCACAGTAGCATACAACGCAGGATGCATATCCACCTCAGCAGAATTATTATCTCCCCAAACTCGATTAAAAGGTTCTGACTGGAAGCTTAACTCACACGAAATTCCAATTTTAATACCCTCCATGAGTCTAAAATCTGGGATTGATGAAAAATGTTTTCTTAAAATTTCAACAATCTCTGAAACTTTTGAATCTGTCACACGTAAGGGTTCCTGTGACTGATTTGGTCCTTCAATTGCAGGGAAAGAATTTGAGATTTCAGCATTGTTATCGGATGTTTCTGGTTGCAATGTCGGGGTGTTATTGTCTGTGATGACTTCCATATAACGGGGTGTGTTACCACTCAAGCCGAAGGAGGTCAAAGACAAGGACCAAGATTGTTTGACCAAAAGGGGTACTACTCTTTCAAGGTGGATGTAGGACGAAATGTCTTTTGATCTCTTGGAATCATATGAAAATTTAGGAGATTGAACACTGAAGAATGAGCTCGAGTGAGATGATGGAAGCTGATCCCCAGTGCTGAGTAATTGTCTGAGCTTATTTCCTGGTACAGAGAGCAGCATCCGCAAGTATATTCTGAAAACCATATGTGAAATGATCATGCACATGCGCCTTTTAAATTTAGCAAGTTTTAAAGCCAAATTTTAGCCCAACCCATTTGATCTAATGAGTTTATAAGTTATAGCAAAGAAAATTTGGCCAAAATTATGCCCAAAGTGTAATTTTTGATGTATAAACAATTTTATTCAATATACTCCCTCCGTCTCATAATAATTGTTCAATTGACAAAAGCACCAAGTTTCAGTAAAATACAATTATTAAAGTTTACTATTAGTACTATGACAATTATTAATTTTTTTTGTAATATATATTGTAATTAAAGGTAAAATGGGAAGCTTAATCAATTCTATATTCTTAGTTTTGATAACCATAGCCCTTGGGGTTGTGGTTAGGGGCTATTACATGCATAATAATTAAGTTGACAATCATTCTAGGACATATTTGACTCCCTAATTACTTTATAATCATATTTCACTCTAATTATTAAAAAAAAAAACTAGGCCAATTTTAAAAGTTAACTCAAATCCTGTTTCTACCTGCAACCCAAATTACACGTTTTGACCCGTTCACCCAACCCCGACCCACATTTTACCACCGGTACAGAATGAGAAGACTTTTGGTTCTTGATACCTTGCGTTGTCACGGACCTCCAGATCTGGAAAATGAAGGCAAGTGAATGCAAGTAGACGAGATAGTCCAAGGAAGAAACGTGAGGTCTTGTGATGCATCAGTATTGTTCGACAGAGAACAAGAACTTTACTTCCCTGAGACCACGATCTCAATCCTGTGTCCGGACCATGTTTTTCAACTAAAATACTCATGTACTTACCATACAGTTCTAGCAATCCTCCCGGTGGAACCGTCTCGCTTTCAGCAATTTTTTCAAAAAGTGAGAAATAAGATCCCAGTCGATAGTCTACACTAACCTTTGGAAGCAAATGATTATTAAACGTCTGAAGCAAACGCTCTCCAAAAAGGCGGTGCTTATGACATTTTAGCAAGCGGTTGACAAAAGCTACAATAACTGGAATCAGTCCCCGAGACTCTAATGTCATAGTCACTAGCATCCTCTGCACAATGAATGTTTCAGGTAGATTTATATATAAAAATAATACCAATTTAAACTCGATAAATCATTGATATGATCCTTAATCTATTTAACTAGTTCAATGTTTCCCTACAGAAAATATTCAAGGCGGTTTGGTCATCTTAAACATTATAAACCAAGGATACAAAGTAACCCAGACATGTACAAATTCTAATATTATTGAGTTATCAACATAATGAGTTACTTATATTACAATAGAACAATTTTTTAGTTTAAAAAGCCGAAAACAATAACAATGAAAGGTCTTACATTGTACCTCTGAAGCATGGAAGATTTTAGACTCCATGAGATCTCTAGTGGAAGAACCATTATCATTATGTGAAGATGCACCGATCAAAAGTTTATGAAACGTGCGAAAAGCCACAGAAGTTTCCGTGCTCCATTGTGGCAACCACTTAAAACCAGATACAGACTCAAGACCATCTTCAAACAGCTTCACAACAGACACTTCGGAGTTGTCTACATTTAAAACCATATGACCATTTCCATTGCTAATTCTAGACATATCAAGTATAATCGAGCAATAGGCAATCAAGTCAAGCTTCAATGCTTTTAAAGCAAGTGGATCAAATACACTCGGATAAAACCGTAAAGCAGTTGCAAAAATTTTCTCTTTAATCACTTTTCTCTTTGACATCACCAATCCCATAAACCCTAATAGCCAGTGAAGCGCGAGCAGTCTAAAAACCAAAACATGCTGCGTTTCCCTCGATATCAACAATAAACGACTAATAACTTCATTTTCATGTCCACTAAACGCCTCCGGAAACTGTAAATACATCCCTAGATACGCATGACACAACACCATATTAAACGTATAAAGCAACCCTGAAAACTGAACTTTCAACAAAGAAGCCTGCAACTCTAACGCAACAGCAACCGGCATTATAACCGACATAAACTCAACTAATCCAAACGGAGTCAAATACTGAGGCCATTCAAGCAAAAACGCCATCACTCTCCTCAACTCCTTAACCGCTAAACCCAAACTCTCCTTCCCTAAACCACCGTTAACCAAACCCTGAGGCACATTAAACGGTACCAAAGGAATCGAACTCCCAACAAACGAAACATTGACCTTCGTAACCACAATTCCGTATACCACATTCGCTAACAACAACACGTAGCTTTGACCTACATGAGTCTTCTCACTCTGACACAATCCCCAAACATGACTAACCGTTTCCGATAACAAACTCGGACATTCCTTTTCCAATTCTCTTAAACACTCACACGCAGCACCGCGTAACTGCCGGTCTAATCCGTGATTCGGTTTGTTCACTATAATCAACAACACCTCAATCAATCCTTCAAGTTGACTTACAAAAGTCAACTTAGGGTTTTGACTTTTTTCAAACTCATAATTATTATTATTAATTGTAAATATAATAAAAATAGAAGTAAATGAAACTATAACCTGTTCTTTTAAAGAACATGTTATCGAGACTCCGTCGTTAGGCGAACTAACGACGGCGCGTGCGGTTTCGAGGAGACGGATAAGCGCGTGTTCGTAATCGGAGGTGGTGAGGAAAGTGATGACGTGTTCTTCTAAGAAGATGATGACGTGGAGCTTGAGATTGAGTGGGAGGTCTTTACGGAGGATTGATGAGAGAGAAAGCTCGATGAGAGAGAGACCGGTGTAGTTTGATGAGATCCATCGGTCACGGCGGCCGGAGTGGTGGTCGTCGATTAGGGATTCCCATTCTGACGGCGTTAGGGGCTTCAGTGGTGGTGATGGTGACGGAGTGGTGTCCATTTTGGTAGTGGTTGTTCGGAGTTTTTGATTTGGTTTGGTATAAAGGTAGTTATGGGAATTGGCAGATAAAGTCCTTGAACTTTACAAAATTATTGTTTTTCAATATCGGTAACGATGTCGACCCTCGAACACTAGAAAATTTCCTTATATCGTTGATATCTTTTCAACTAGTTCAAATCCATTTATTTTATAAAAAGAATTTTTAAGTTTAAGGTTCGTGAAAAATAGAGAAAAAACCTTTACAAGATATTTTAATGATACCAATTGAGATTATGTATGGATAAATTATAGAAAGATGTATGACAATTAAGACAAATAATTTACAATTTGTAGTAGCATACATTGTTTTATGTTGTGTTACGGGTAGAGGTGTTCAAAGTTGATATTCGATTTTCGAATATTCGAAATCCGAATCTGAAAATTTGAAACTTTTTTCTTTTTGTATTTATATTACTATTTTATTTTGTTCTAAACCTTATTATAAAGTTAGACTATAGATCAGGGGTCAAAGTTATAAGATGTATAGTAATGTTAAACCGTATTTCGACAAATCTTATCTAGAAGATTGTTTCTCGTTGATTGATTATGCGACAATAGCTTGCAATGGAGCATGTACCTGTTTTTGGACCAACTACAAGTATTTTGCGTAACGTTAACATATCAAAATCGTTTTATAACGGTAATTCAGATTTTAGTAAAAATATTAAATTCGAAGGTTTGCTTGAAACTATTTCTTCCCTGTTGTGTGCCATTTTTATAGGAATTGATCTATTTAATGGCTGTAGATCAAGAAAGTTTTGATTTCCACAACAACGTTTTTGCCTCGGTACACTCTTCTTATTGGTTATAGGATGTGCGAGTGTTGCAGTATTAGATAATACTAGTAATGAAATGTAACGATCTGAAAGTTCATTTCTCTACGGTGTATAGAATGAATGGTTATATTGTCGTAAGAGCTTGAATATTGGTCAACGAAATTCAATGATTTTAAAGTTTGATAGAGAAGTATCGTGTGTATATGAACGAGAAATGGTTTTGAAGGTGTTCATTCGTTATTGACGAAAGTTATTGAAGGTGTTCATTCGTTATTGACGAAAGTGATAGTGAGAATCATTCGTGAAAACGAGTTTGACGCAACTTCACCGTTTTGACCATAACTTCTTCATACGAACTCTGTTTTAGGTGATTCAAATTGGAGAAGAACTGTGACGATAATATCTTCAACTTTCATTTCTCAGTTTAGCTGGAAAATATTCTTTACTGCGTAAAGGCGGTCAGTAGATATAAATTCGATTTTTAGGGGTTTTGTGTTTCATTTCCCCCAATTTCGAACCCTGTTGTGGTGCTACTCACTGGTGGGGCGATCTAAGGGTTAATATGGTCGATTAGAAGTTGTTTTATTGTGGTTGGAAGTCTCGTTCAACGTACAATCATTTCGTGTTGTGCGTGTTTGATATCTCGATCGTTTAGGTGATTTACGGAAGGTATAATCGCCGATCTATTTTGATTTACTGAGTTCTTAAACTCCTTTTATGGTTATTAGATTGATTATTAGATGTGTTGATCCCCCTTTTTGATCCTTTTGATCCTTTCGTTATTTCGTTCGTTAGGGTTTTGACTTTCGATGGTGCGCCAATTTTGTAACGAATTACGATGATCTGTTTTGTAAAACCGTATAAAATAGTAGAAACCTATTTAGAGCATGATTCCTGAAGTCCTCTAGATTTTGAAGTTCTATACAACTTCGCAGAAGGAACCGAGATTTGAAAACAAACAGAAGTTGGAGAAATATGTCGTTTTCTAAAGTTGTTACGGTTTCACTGATTCGTTTGATCGGGTGTTTCTTCGAAAGCTTTTCGATTGTGATTATTCGGGGGTGTTTTGAGGTCATTTTGGGATAGTCTTGTCCGCTAATTTTCAGCAGCTTGTTCGTTGGTTCTATTGCTCTTGATTGCTAAGGTGAGTACATACGTCTTCAAAACCGAATGCATGACAAAAATGGGATTTTGAGTAACGAGTATTGATTATTATTAAATTGACTATTTAATATTGTATGATGTTGTTAGATGTTGGATCGGGGGCTGTTTTGGTTTATGCTTAGCCCTCGATAATGTGGGCAAGCGGTTTGGG
The DNA here is from genome assembly GCA_910822075.1 of Senecio squalidus. Lineage (NCBI taxonomy): Eukaryota > Viridiplantae > Streptophyta > Magnoliopsida > Asterales > Asteraceae > Senecio > Senecio squalidus. The sequence goes on from CAJVGC010000432.1 coordinate 53,460,955, forward strand.
GATTTATACACTTGTTTTGTTAGATGCTTGAATTGAGATAATTGTGGTTTATCATATTTGCATGCTTTAGACGTTTAAATGTGGATGAATGTAGGTTGATCACGGACTAGATAATTACATGACCCAACCAGTTAAGATGAAGATGGAATAGATTTATAGTGACTTAGATTATTGCATGATTGAACCTTAAATATAAGTGGTCGACCTTTAGATGTGATGATGGAATAATGGCCATGGTAGAAGAGCGCAAAACTACCTTTACATCTGTACTTAAGATACTATTGGCAATCTAGACACTGCCGATAGCATGGGTATGCGGGTGCTTGCATACTCGATGACATGCGACGGTACGACGTGATTCGTATTATAGAATGGTCACCCATGCATAATGTCATCCTGGGCAATGGAGAGGATCAATTAGATGTTTGTGTCCGTGATTATCCATGCCATAACGACATGTGATGTATTTATACGTTACAAAGTCGGAGTAGTGGGAACCGATTACTAGAGGTGGTCTAACAACGAACTTGCACCCCGATTGTTGGACGACCAATAGTTATCGTGGTGCTCGGGAAACCTCTGCTTGGTCAAAGACGTGGCCTTGAGGAACTCGGGGTCTAGATGTGTTGCCCGAGTGCGTGCTATGCACGTTTAAATGGATTAATATGGTGTTAGATAAAGATGAAAGATGAAAGATGGAAGTTAGATGGATCGATGGTAATATGGCCTTAAGATATGAGATGCATTAGACTTAGACAATTTGTATGATCTTCTAATTATCTGTTTGAGTACTTGCTTTATTGCTTATTTGATTGATATTGCGTTGTTAACATTATTGATGACATGTTAACTAATAAGAAGATTCAATAAAGATGTTTTCATAAGATGTTTAAGAAAGATGTTTTATAAAGATGTTTGAGAAAGATGTTTTATAAAGATGATTTGATAAAGATGTAATATTAAATATGATTGATAAAGACGTTTTATAAACCTACGGTGTCTCACTTGGCTTTTAGCTAACACTTGTTCTTTTTATGTCTTGTATTCGTGTAAGTCGAACAGGATGGTAGCTTTGCCTTTTAGATGGAGACTCGTGAGATGGGTTACTTTGGGTAGCCTTAGATTATCGATGCTTGGAACTTGGTTTATTGTTTACGTTTACGTACCTTTGGATTATTTTAATGTGATTTTGAAGTAATACTGGTTTACGATGTTGTTCACGTGCCTTTGGTTTAAGAGGCACGTGACTAATAAATGTTTTAAAGACTTCCGCTGAATTACTTTGATATATTTAATAAAGAATTTGAATTTTTTTTTGTTTGTAAAGGTTGAATTTTAAAAACCTGAGTGTTACAAGAAATGATAGGGTTCTATATGATAGGAAACTTGTGTTGCGTCGGGAGTACGATATGTAACTTCATGCTTTTGTTAGAGAAGATGTTTAAAAAAAATATTTCGTAGTCTCAAACGATATGCATACTCTATATCCGTTCAACTTTGTTACTGTGTCAACAACCATATTCATTCATGCTATGAAAAGAATTTTGAAATTCACAATTCGTGAAAAAGAGAAAAAAAACAAAAACCTTCAATAGAGTGGCCTCTAAAAGAGAATTCAATGATACTAATTGAGATTATACTTCGACAAATTATGGAAAAATATCAAGTGATTAAGACATAATTCACCATTTGTAGTTGCATACAACGTGTTATCTTGTGACACAGGTAGGGGTGTTCAGAATCAGATATCAGAAAAATTTCGAATACTAATATTCACTATATGAAAATTTGAAAAAAAAATGTTTTTATATACTATTTTTTGTAATCTTATTATATTTTTTTCAATATAAATCGCCTCTGAAGTTATAAAATGTCTAGTAATGTTGTTCGAATTTCGACAAATCTTACCTAGAATATTCTTTCTATTTGATTGATTTTGCGAAAATAGCTTACAATGGAGCATGTACCAAGTTTATTGGACCAACTGCAAGTTTATTGCGTAATCTTAATATATCAAAATCGTTTTAAAACGGTACTTTCAGTTTTTAGCAAACCTATGAAATTCATAGGTTTGCTTGCAACTATTTCTTCTCTATTTTGTGCTATTTTAATAGGAATTTATCTATTTAATGGATTTAGATTAAGGAATTTCTGGTTTTCACAACAACGTTTTTGCCTCGGTACACTCACTTTTCTTATTAGTGATAGGATGGACGAGTGTGTTGGTATATGATATTAGTAAAGAAATGATATGGTTCAAACTCTAAGCATCTACGATAAGAAACTTGTGTTACGTCGGGATTATGGTATGTAACTTCATGCTTTCGTCAGCGACGAGGCATAACAAAATATTTCGTAGTCTCAGATGATTTGCCTTGTTTGTCTTCCCACTTACTATGAAGTTTATCTTCATGATTTATAGTGTGGTGCTTCCACATCATAGTGTGGTGTTTCCACATTATAGATTTCTAAATATTGGTTTCAAAGTCGACCCTCAAACACTAGGAAATTTATGTACATCATTGATATCTTTCTGAACATTTGTTCACTTGGTGTACATACGCCTATGTCTTAAAATGTCCATACACGTGCTGTCGGGTTTTTCTTCTATCCTTCAAGAAACAGAAGTTTTAAATTGTCCATGTAACGAGTTGAGTTCAACTTTTCTCAACAATATATTATGAAGTTCAGAAACCTCGTGCTTATGGAGGTTAAGAAATAAAAAAGATTTTAATACAAAGACCATTAAGAAACGTCTAAAATAACTTGCAAAATGCCTTAACTTAAGTGAGATAATTACTTGGCCCGAGGATCATCACTCTCTAAAGAGACACCACGAGGATCTTCCCTCACAAGCAAGGCCAAAACGTTATGTGAACTCCATATTTTGGTTAGATTGGTACTCGAGTCGCTAAAAGTAATAGCAAAAACAGCATCAAATCCACCTGCACCAGGAACTCCAGCCAACAAGACACCTTCTGTGTCCATGGTCACATCCAATAGTTTAGTTTGCGATTCAGGTTCGATCTGCAAATGCATACAGGTATCAAAATCAATGTTAGAAAAAAATTATGATTAAATAACTGCAAAATCCCATCCTTAGTGGATTTATGGTTAAGACGGCACTATGTGGCATTTTATAGCTAAAAGGTGCTCTCAACCTCAAGGGCTACCAAAATCCGCTCAACCGAAAAGTTCATAAAGAAAACGATGAAGCAAGTACGTTATGTAAAGGGCCAAACCGTCTGGGAACAGGACCGAATCAGAATGACCCAGACAAACTCTTCCCATTTTTATTTTCTTATAGATAGTTGTTGATCTAATTATTAATACAAATACAAATATACATTTTGAAGACTTTCAACCATTTGATCCGTTCCCCTTAAAGCTATATTTAGTTTAAAATCAACCTATGTAAAATAAAACACTACCGAAATCAACTCATTCATAATTTAATGGGTTAAAATCAATGTTTCTAGTTAAAACTGTAGGACGATTTATACCTGAATTTGGATAACTAAGTTTTGACTATTTGAAGTCAAAAGATGAACTTTTTTTGAATAAGTGATACTTTTATGACAGAGAGAATTTGAACAAGCAAACGAGTTAAAAAAAAACTGACCGGGATTCCTGCAGCCTCACCCATCTGCCGCATGTGACAACGGATCTTAAGCATAGCATCTCTAGCTCCCAATAATGCTTTAACAATTTCTACATGACTTTTTTCACTAAATTGCCCCATCCACTGCTCAATCAAGAATAAAACCGTATGAACAAAAAGGAACTTGTTGCAAAATTATATTTATCAGTAAACATTTTTTTTGTAATGTTGCAAAAACTAACCTTTTCTGTTTTATAAATGCTGCAGCGATCAATGACTGCTTTGTATGAATCCCAGTGTTCCGCAGCCAATTTCGTTAACAAATTAAACTGCTGTTCAAGTGCTGAATTTGCCTCGGACAACTTGTTCCATGTGTCTTTTGACTTTTGTGGGTCAGATTTTTGCCATTTCTTGACAGCACCAACCATTGATGGTGTAGATGATCCTCCACTTCCCGGCTCTCCCAAAATCTGCGCAAAAAAAGAAGAAGTTTAACTAATAACTCTAAGCTAGCTACTAGTTTGTACAGACGAAAAGAAAAAAAAATGTCTTTTTTTCAGCTACAGTATTCTTAAGTACGTAAGAAAAGTAGTAAAATAAGCCGAATTATCTGTAATGAAATTGTTCACCAGATTCATTAACGGTGGCAAGGCGAATTTAGTCCTCTCATGATCCCACTTGCCTTTCAGGACTTCACCAATGATTTTATCTAATGGTGTGGTACCGACGGCTTCCTGTGATGATGAAATGATACTATGTTTAATTCAATAACATTATAAAATTATGGATCTAATCTTTAGTTCAAATATAATAAATATTCACTATAAAGATGAAGATTAAACAGGATCCTCGTAAGCTTTTCAAAACACAGTTTCAACTGCAAAAATGGTTCGTAATAAATTTCTTAGAGGAGGCAATCTCGACTCACTTATCAATGTATAGGTCAATCCGGGTTACGTTGGGTCAAACGGGTCGAAAGTCACCCAAAGTGTATTTTTAATGCATAAAACATTCTAAATCATTCTATTCCAAAGATTAGATTATTATCGAAAGAATATAACTTTCATATTTATATTTCACACGCTAAATATTTATTAGATTTAAAGACAAAAAGTGTCGACCTGTTTCTACCAGCACTAACATTACCCGTTTTGACCCGTTACCCAACCCGCCCAACCAACCCATTTTGCCACCTCTACGTACGAGTGTTAGAGAGGGAGTGAGACCTGAGCTGAGGAAATGACATTTGGAGAAAATCGGACATAACGATGACTTCCATAGACAGCAGAACTAACATCAAATCCACTGCCAACTTTCCCTTGAGCAATGCAGTGAGCCGTTTGAGCAATCATATGAACCACATCAAGATCAGAATCGTTTCTACTCTTTTGATCTTGTTCACTAGACAGTGGAAGATCAACAACTCCAAGGTAATTCAGTAATGCAGCTACGACAGCAGTTGTCATAGCTGCAGATGACCCTAATCCAGTTTTTGCAACTTCGGGTTTGCAGTTTTCTACTTTTAATTCTTCAGCATTGAAAGTAATCGATGTGAAAGGTGGAAGTGTAGCCAATGATTCGGGGACTAAAGGAAGCCCACGTGCTTCAATCTAAATTATTTCAACTTATTCAGTTATTTTTCATATTACACACATGTAATAAATTAACATATACCTGATTCCGATACGAATAGAAGTCATTGCAACCCAATATTGTAATTTCGATACCTGCATAAACATCAGTTAGTCAGCAAAATTTCGAGTAATAGGCGAATAAAACAGAATATAGTTAAGTTTTACCTTGTGACAGTAATGCGTGCAATTTATTTCTTTTATTCTTGTCGAGTGTCGCGTATGCTGCTGCTATGGAATACTGGACTGCATATTCGACAAACGGGTTCCTTGATTCACTGAAAATTTAGCACAATTTAATCAGTCCAAGATTTTAACTCTCTGCTTGAAATTCAAAACTTTTCATAATTTATTTTATTAAATGCTGTAAATCATAACACTTGATCAAAACACTTGCCTCGAACACTGAAGTGTGAAATCTTTTAGTGACATTTTGTATGAGGTTTCTCTCGACATCTGAGGAGAATTTAACTTCACATCCATCCATTCCTAAAGATGCAAAACTTTTTAATACTGTCATTTTATATACGTGACATCCATATAAGTTGTCACGTCAACTGCTTACAAATTTTTAATTAATCCGTATATAAATACATATAATAGACGTGTTTTAATAAAACCACTCACCACTTCCAAACAATCCGATTCAAGTGCATCATAAATCGGGTTAAGAATAGCATAAAATCGAGCATTAGTACTAAGCATGATTCCCGCATTCGGCCTCTCGAGTACCAAATAACCACCAGTCATCAAAACCTTCCCCGGAGCAGAAGCAACCCTAAACAAAACACAACTCTCATCATTTATAATCCAAATTCAAATCAACATAAGATAAAAAAAATCCAACATAACTTACACAGCCATTTAATGTTAATGTTAATGTTAAATGTTTTGTTGATTGTTTGTTAATATAGTTGTTGTTGTGTCGTTGGGCCCACAATAGTCGTTACACACAATTTCCACATTTTAGTGCTCTTTTTTGTGCTCATGTGATTAAAATATTGTTTAAATTAGTACGTCTTTTTTGAATATAATAAAAATGGAAACATCATTTTGTTGACAAAGATGTTTTATAAAAAAGCATTATTACATTGTTAGGTTAAACTTATATTCTTACTTTAGTTAGTATTAACCTCTTATATTATTGTTTATTTGGTTGATTTGGTGACTCTAATTTAGGAATCGTGATCATTGGGTATAGTTTTGAAATCGGATCATATATCGAGTTGGTTCAATAAATTTTAATGATCGAACTAATCGAATCGATCTACTAAACCTAATGTCATAATAAAGTGAATAAAAGTAGAAGTTAATAATATTGATTTCTAGAATCTTTAATATATAATAAAAAAGAGGCCTTAAATGCCACTTGGTGAAGTAAGATCCGTTGGATGGATTAACCTCTTTGATGTCAGCCGTTAGATCAGATTGATGATGTCATCAAAGATTATTTTCATTTTACACCCTCTTACAATACATAATTACATTATCTCTTTTATTCAATCTCTACTCAAATAAAAAACATAATTATAATTTATTTATAGAATCATTTAATTTGGACTATAATTTACCTTATTATTATTCTAGAATATCTTAACACAAAATATCAAACCATGGGTATAAAAATAAAGGGGTATATGTTATTATAATTATAAACAACATGTGTATAAACGTAAAAGTATATATATGTATTCTACGTACAACACTATTTTTTCATAATAAATTAAAATCTACATAAAAATAAATTTATGATTCAATTTTTATTTTTTTCGCGCTATCGCGGGACAATAATCTAGTTATTAATAAAACAAAGTTGATATAATTTTAATATAATATTTTTTGCTAAAAAAACATAATTTTTTTAATAATTATAATTTCAAATCATTCATTTGCTTTAACTACTCATGCTATGGATGTGGGAGCATCAACTCCGTTCTTGTGGGCTTTTGAGGTGACTCTGAAGTGGACGGACATGTCGGGCTCCGGCTTCGCGAACGATAAAACTTATGAAAACCGAGACTATTTAAGTCGAACTCGGATATACTGACCGTCATCCAGAGGTGTATATTCCCATTCTGTCTGGATCCGGTATCATAAGTCATATCGTTTCTACTTTAGAAAGAAAAAAAGGATTTCGTCGTCTTTTTCCCGCTTTCACCTTCGATTGCGAAGGGTCTTTTTTCCGGGAAAAGAGTCGAGTCGATCAGGCTCGGTAAAAGAAGAAGGGATAAGATAAGACAGTAGCACCCACCACTCTATCCAGTCGGTCATTTCTTGAATCTGTTGTTCAAAACATTAATATATTAAATACACAGTTCTTAGCTTGATGGTTAATATCTTGATTAAGAACCTAAAAGTTTTGAGTTCAATGTTTGACAACTTGGATTTTATTGCAAATTTTTCATTTTCGTTTTGAAACTCAAACCGGACCGACTAAGAACATTGGTTTGGATATACATCATTAAGGCTTAAGGTGTTTGAGATACCTAGTTTTTTTTATATTTAAATCCTTTATGGATTGATTGTTCTTGTTTGAATTATAGTTTTCTTAAGAGTTAATTTGCATAAATTGTTTCTAATGATTGTTCAATTTGCATGATTTTGTCCTTATGCTTTTGAAAGTGTACGTATCGTTTTTATGGAAAATATTTTGTGTGAATATCATTCATAGTAGAGATGATTTATGCAAAAGGTTTACCGTCACACTAGTGACAATATCTTCATAAAACGTTTTCCACAAAGACGAATAAAATCCTAAAAACGACGATCAAACATTAGAGACGATTAGAGACGATTTATACAATACACTAAAGGTAACATAACAAAAAGTTGAGATACAATTTTAAACTAAAAGTAAAGCTAAAGGGTCACAATCAAAACCAGTCAAACTCACTTCACTTCACTTCTATAGTTTAAACCCTGACAATGGTCCGCCATTAAAACCGCTGTCTAAAACCCTGATCACCATAGGCAAATTCTTGCTAAAAAGTGTATTTTTTTTTGCAAAATAAATGCAATCTCCATGTTATTCCCATGTGGGTTCCTTTAATCAGGTCAGTTTTCCGTCGTAATTTGTCTAAATTGGACCTTAATCTCCGCTTTAATTCAGTTTCATCACTTGCCCAGTTACCATTATCCGATATCTCTGATGTCTCGGATTCCGGTTCAGACGAAAACCCCCCATTTCCCCGAAACAATGTTGGTACTAACTCATTTAAAAATGCCCACCAAGTGTTTGATAAAAATCCTGACAGAAACAATGGTTTCGATAATGCACACCAAGTGATTGATAAAAGTACTAACTCTTTTGATTATGCGGACCAAGTTTTTGATAAAAGTACGGTTATTGGAACGTTGGATTGTTTATTAGGACAACCAGGGACTGCATTGTGTTTGATTACCCATTTGAAAGAAAGTGGGTTTAAGCATGATGTTGATACGTATATGGCGGTTATAAGGTTTTTTTGTTACTGGGGTATGATTAAGAGGTTAAAGGAGTTTTTTTTAGAGGTTATCGAGGATAAAAATGGGGGTTTTGGTTTTGGAGTTGCGGATTTGTCTGAAGAGTTGTTGAAAGAGATAGATGTGGATGGGGAGAGTTTGTTGGTTAGAGGTGTTGATGGTCTGATTAAGGCGTTTATTAGTGTTGGCCAGTTTGATGAGGTTTTTGATCTGTTGTTGAAGATTAAGGGACGATTTTTTCCGTCTGTGCTTTCGTGTAATCTTTTTATGAATCGGTTGGTTGAAGAAGGCCAAGTGGATATTGCTTTGGCGGTTTATGAACATTTGAAGATAAGCGGTTTCTGTCCAAATGTGTACACGTATGGGATTGTAATTAAAGGGTTATGCAAGAAAGGACATATGAAAGAAGCTACCGACGTTTTTAGAGTAATGCAGGAAGATGGAGTCGAGCCTAATAATTTCACTTATGGTTCGTATATTGATGGCCTTTGCTCGAATGGCAAAACAGACTCTGCTTTTCAGTTGCTTAAATTGTTGAAAGAATCAAACTCACCTGTTGATGTTTTTGCTTATGCCTCTATTATTCGTGGTTTTGTAAAAGAGTCGAAGTTAGAGGATGCAGAAAACGTCTTTTTTGATATGGACGGAATGTCAATTGTTCCGGATGCCCATTGCTATAGTGCATTATTCGAAGGGTACTGTAAAGAAAGGAATACTGATAAAGCCAATGCTATTCTTGATAAAATGAATTCAAACGGAATTGAAACCAATTGTGTGATTGTAAGCAAAATTATGCAATCTTTATGTCGCATGGGGAGCTTATCTGAAGCTGTATACCAATTCATAAACGCAATGGAATCCGGTGTTTCTCTTGATAAAATCTCCTTTAATATTGCAATTGATGCTTTATGTAAACTAGGCAAAATGAATGAAGCGGTATCATTGCTAGAAGAGATGAATGTTAGAAAAATGAACCCTGATTTTAAACACTACACAACTTTGATTAACGGATATTGTCTTCTTAAAGATATTGACAATGCTTTGAAAATCTTCGAAGAGATGAATGAGAAGGGTTTAAAACCCGATGCCATTACTTTTAACGTGCTCATTGGCGGGTTCTCAAAATGTGGGCATTTCGAGGAGACGATGACTTGTTTAGATAATATGGTAGCACTAGGTTTAGAACCCACGAGTGCTACTTATAACATAGTCATTGAGGGCTTATGTAAAGGTGGAAAAGTGAAGGAAGCTGGTTTATTTTTTAATAATCTTGAAAGAAAAAGTTTAGATAATTATATTACTATGATAAATGGATATTGTGATACAGGCAATGTTAAAAACGCCTACGCACTTTTTCTTGGGTTAACCAAGGAAGAAAAGAACGGGATTCTTGTAGCAAAAAGTTGTTGCTTTAAGCTTTTCAGTGGCCTCTGTGAAAAAGATGAAACCGATAGAGCGTTAAGTTTATTTAAAACTATATGGAAGTCAGAAAAAGGTCCGACTAAGATTATGTATAGTAAACTTAAATCTGCATATTGTCGTACCGGAGATATGATGATGGCCAGATGGGTTTTTGATAGGATGATTGATAGAGGAATAACACCTGATGTTATCTCCTACACGATTATGTTAAATGGTTATTGCCGGGAACATCGGTTAAAAGAAGCCCATGATCTTTTCAAGGATATGATAATTCATGGTATTCAACCCGATATCGTAACCTATACAGTTTTAGTTGATACCGAATTTAAAGTAAAACGGAGAAGGTTTATTAGTGAAGGTAGTGGGAGAGAAGAAAGGGATTTGCCAAAATATTTGACCAAGATGCAAGAGTTTGTTCCGGATGTTATTTGCTACACAGTTTTGATTGACAATTTTTGTAAATTAGACAACCTTGAGGGTGCAAGGCATCTTTTCAACGAAATGATTGAAATGGGTATTCAACCAGATACCGTAGCATACACAGCCCTTATCGGTGGCTATTCGTCTCATAATTTTGTGGAGGCAGAAACACTTTATAATGAGATGTTATTGATAGGGAATGAGCCGGATTCAACAATGAAATTAGTTCTAAAAAAGGTGAAGTGCAGGAAAAGGCGATTTCTGGGGTAAGGACTTTCTCTCGGCTCTTTTCTGGATTTTATACTGTAAGTTAATAATTAATCCATTATTCTGTTTGTATATACGCGATTGAACCTCTTAGCAACGTGTAACTAATTACAATACATAAAGCAATTTTTTTGTGTCCATTGTTATAACTGACATAAACCTAATTTTTGAAAATTTGATTATATGGCATCATGAACCTGAAGTCATATAAGTTAAAATAGGATAGACGATGAGCTTTTATGATGATCGATAACACATCATATGGTGTGCTATTGGCTCAGGTAAAAAGTTGCAAATGAATCAGTATTGAACGACTGCATCAAGATGTCATATTGTTTTGGTAGGGGAAGTCGCTAAGAGGTAATTTGTTTTTCCCTGCTGTCTTTGATAATTATAATTGTTTTTTTGTGTTTTTATTTTTATTTATTATATCTCGATCTGATTACCATGTTAATGTTTGAGTCCATTTTAGCATGAAAACATGATTTACGGTCTATCCACACCGTGTGAGATTTGATTAACATGTTAATGTCTGAGTCCGTTTTAGCATGAAAGCCTGGTTTACATGGTGTAGATTTTGCGTAAATTGTTTAAACTTTGGTCTTTTTACTTAGCGTTCTTATTTACATTTGATTTTGTGATATGTATCTTCAGGATAACATAGCATGAAAAGGAAAAAAGAGAAGGTTGAGTATGCTGACAGCCTGATATGCTAGACACGATGCTTTTGTAGCAACTATGTATAGATTTTGGTAACTTGTTGAGGTAATTTGGCTAGTCAATGTATATCTTTTGTATATGAATGGTATTTGGAAAAGAAATATAAGTGCAGTTTGAAGTTTTTCTGTATCTATCCAAGTAGTAGGGCGTTACAGGGGTCATCTCCGTCAATGATATCATGGCCTGTTTATATAGATATCACTCATTTGAATGGCTGAATTACAACTGTTTTTGTGAGCATTTATCCTGAATCGTCATGGTATGCAACTGATACATATCTAACTAGGAATGATACATGAAGTTGAACACTTGGTCATGCATGCATTTAGGATAATTGATTAAGTGGTCAAAACCACATTAGAATTAGGTAGTTTAGTTATGGGAAAATTATGAAAATGTCAAAAGGGGTGGGGTATTTTACAAATTGTCAATTTTTTAAATTTTTTTTACAAAATGGCAAGCAGTTCGCATATCATCGTTTTTGTGTTTATTGTATTTTCACACTTTGTTTGTTAATAAAACCACTTAATACATTAAAATACTACATTTTGGAACATAGAAATACATCATATAACAAATAACTAATCATCATATAAATGAACCGATGCTTGAGACGATTGAGTTTGTTTTTTCTTTTCACGAGATGTTAAATCAACTTTTGTTGAACGGGAGGTTGAAGGTTGACTTAAACTTTTGTATTTTGGAATTGTTGCAGAACATGTTTTTCTAGTGTAACCCTTTTTCGAACAATGGTCACATGTCACTGGTTTTGCCTCCTCTTGCGATAGTATACAATCTTTGTTTTTTGGACGACCCGCCATCCATTTCAATGGATGGTGGGTTGATAGTAGGGATCCTATCTTGGCGCAACCATTCAGAAGGATGTCCAACTGGGAATATGGATCCTGTATATGTTTGTTAATAATTTTTTGCCTTGAACCAATGTTGTGCCCAACCCCCGACATCGTCCATTTTCAAATGTTTAAATGCTGCTACAAGGTGTGAACAAGTTATACCAGAGTTTTGCCAAACTTGACAAGTGCATTTCTTATCACGAATATTGACCAATGCATTTTTCTTGTTGTCTTTCACCTCAAATGTGTAGTCATTAATTGGTATGGCTTTCCATCCGTCGCCTCTATCTACTCTACGCTTTAATTTCTCTGTAGCCCATTGTGTTAATGGTTGATCCAAATCCTCTGTAATAAAAAAAAAAATCAGAAATAGTACACTATTAAATTAGGAAATCACAGTTATTATGAGAAGACAAATAATTACCTGCAATTTTGCGACGTTCATGGTACCATTTTTGAGTAGTTGCCCGCATAAACTCTTGAAGCATACAAATCGGAAGCTTACGTGCATGACGAGTTATGACGTTTAGAGATTCACCACTGTTAGACGTCATAAGGTTATAACGATCTCCGGGGAAATAAGTCTTGACCATTTTGCTTTATCTAACTTATCAATAATTTTCCTCGATTTAGAGGAAGAATTAGTTGTAGTTGCCTAAATGCCTCCTGAAAGTCCGATTTCCTATATGCCTTACATGTCTTCCACAAATGATATTCGTTGTCTTCGTTTGCTTGCGACTTAATTCGTAAGTTCATGCACAAATGTCGACAACAAATGCCGTGAAGAGCATCTGGGTACACTTTTCTTATTGCGAGTTCGATGGAACTTGCTCTATCGGAGATAAATACCAAGTTCTCGAGCTGACCTAAGCATTCTCTAAGCTTCGACAAAAACCAGGTCCAAGCATATCCACTCTCTGTCGCCTCCACTCCATATGCGATAGAAAGAATATTGTTGTTCCCATCAATACCTACTACAACAAACATTGTACCTTGATATCTTCCTTTAAGGTGAGTCCCGTCTATTACAATTATCGGACGACATGTTTCGACGAAACTGCGGAGCTGTAAAGAAATAGATGTTGATACATATTAGTATGATGAGATATCATTGAATAATAATAATTAACAAAAATAAGTTTAAAAACTCTTACCGTTTCACCAATTGCAACAAATAGCAATTCAAAACGCTTTTCGCTGTCCCTCGTCATATGTGTTATGGTTCCCGGATTTTGCTGGATGAAAGTGTGTAGATAAATTGGTAGTTGAGCAAATGATTATTCCGGGGTCCCTCTAATCTGTGTTATAGCATATTCTCTTGCTCTCCATGCTTGTTGGTATGAAATGCTAATGTGATGATTAACACGCATGTCCGTGACAATGTCTCTTCCTGTGTATTTCCTACTTGGATCTTCAAGTACCTCTTTTATTAAACATGCCAAGACTTTCTTGTTTTCTTGTAGATGATTTGGATGAATTTGAGTTTTTGGACATGTATGTCTATCGGTTAAATTTTTAGCTACAAAAGACTCAAGATTTTTGATTTTTGTGGCTAACAAGAACCACTCGCATTTTCCAAATTTACATTCTGCCTCAAACCTTGTTTTATTTATTTTTTAACTTTTATTTAAAAACATTCTTTTACACATTTTAACCCTAAAGCGACTTTTAATTTTTATTTGTTTTCGAAAACATCACGTAATTTAACATGTTCAGAAGGGTTATATTGAACAGGTTTTGATGGAGGCTTAAATGGGACAGGTGTTTCAGGAATTGTGGGCATGTCCCAGATAATATAATATTGAAAATAAAAGAGCATAATTAAGAAATATTTAAAGGAAACAACATAATAGTGAAAATACAAGAAATTTTTCTATCCAATAGTACGGTAGATATGTTTTGCAAAGAAAACTTTTGCAATCCCTTCTCTGAATACCTCCACACTTGCTCGTTAGAGACATCGACAATAACTATCTCCCTTGTTTCATTGGTTAGTATGTAGTGTATAAACAAGCATATAAACAAAGCTGGATTTTATTTACTATTTGGATATTCAATAACTCTAGCGACATATCCGAATGGTTTTCGGGCATTTAGTGTAGGTCCTCTACGCATATAATTGATTTCTTCCAAAAACCTTACGGGGTTTTCTTCGTAACAAGTCATGGTATGTGATCGATGGGCATCCGAAATCTGTGCTAATTCTCTGTCAAAAATGGTCAATCCAAGAGTGGAAATTTTCTGTCGTAATAGGAACCGGTGCTCATTTGGACAACTTATCGTAATAAGGACTATGTTAACTTCCCACCAAGCAGGGAAAATTTTCAAACTTCATGTTGATGCTTTAACATTTCTTTCCCATTTAAGTTCAACAAAATCATTGTTGAATAAAGTTGGCATCACTGCATACCCGAGCATCAACATATTATCCATCTCTATGGTTTTTTTATGAAGTGGTTGTGACCGTCTTATCCAAGCATCATATGCTGTTATTCACAAAGTAAACAAAGACATTTAATAATCAAGAATCAACACTAATTTTGGTATTGTTAATTTCAAAAAGTAAAAGTTACCATCTCCCACAAAGCATTGACTTTCGTACGTCCAAGTAAAACGCCCCATAACCTTCTACAACACTTAAAACTTTTTTCTAAATAAGCAATGGAAAGATTATGTTTCATTTTGTGGAATATCGGCTAGGAGTTGTTCAATTTCGTCACGCACAACCTTTCTTCGCTCGTCAAGATTGGAGAGTTTTTCAATGAGATCTTCAAGCCTTCGTCTTCGGTATGTGTTTGAATTCATTATGGTTGTGTGTGTAAAATGGAAAAATAATGTTGCTTGAATTTCTCGCATAAAATATACTAGATTTTGTGATGCTTAAGTAGACCTTTGAATGTACTTTTTGTACGTAATGTAAGTTTGATTTGACCTCATACTGTAATTTTGACCGTTTACACTTCGCATTATTCATTTATGCGAAGTGAATTATTATGATATGACAAGACGCTGTAATTTTGACCTTTGAATGTACTTTTTGTACATAATGTAAGTTTGATTTGACTTCACACTGTAATTTTGAACGCTGAATGTACTTTATAGATGCAGTAGAATGTTTTTTTGGTGTATTGCTAGGCTTAACCGATGATAATGCATGGGGATTTAGGGTTCGTTTCTAACTTTTTGTTAATCAAACTTTTATATGTAAAAGCTTCTAACAATACAAGTTTCTTGACAACATATAGACGCTTATTTTTTCTACAAAGGCAGAGAGCGATGAATCGTCCTGCGGAATGGGCTATCTTGCGAACATGTTTCAATAGAAACTTTAAGTTTCCATTTCCTGATGAGATTGTGAAATATGGCGATGGAAGTACCACTCCTTACCCTGCATTGTGGAAAGTGAAGAAGGTTAGTATTTTGACCATTGAACTTTAAATATTTATTTATTATAATATAATGAAAATAATTATACATTTTTATTTTTGTACGTACTAATCCCGATATGTTTCCGTGAAGAATATTGGTGTCTACATATGGATTTGAGAACACATGTTTATCAAATTTATGACACAAATCTATCATATATTTCTAAAACAGAACGAAACTGTCTTTTCTCACATTATGAACAATATTTCACGACTTATTTAACTTGGCCTAACTATTGGCCAAGTGGAGAAAAACTAGAATCAAACCCGGAATTCCGGTTCGCACATACGAATCAATGCTAACCACGAAAGTATAGTGTTTCTTTGTATGTTTTTACAAAATCTCATTACAGGAAAATCAATGACGTTTGAAGAAGGATCGGATTATAAAGAAACCTTAATGAAATTTCGAACAAACATGGCTCGTAAGCTCTATGCGTGTTGTCAATATTCACCGACATCATAACATGTAAGTTAATGATATTCAACATATTAATAATATATAAACATATTATTTTAATAGTTCAATTTCTAATATAACTTTACTCACATAATTTACAACCCCCCCATGACGGCCACATGTCTTGTTTCCCGTTACCGAAAAAAGCAGGGTTGGAGTTTTGGTTGTCGAAGAATTTCATCATCCAACCACTCTGTACCGACCATCTAGCGGTGCTGGATCTATATTTATAGAGATAGTGACACCAAGTCAACAAGTGCTGTTAAAAAATAAAAAGAAAAATTAGTAAACAATAATATATAACGATTAGCCAACCATTCCTAATGTCTCCCATAAGTACCTGCCAAAAGTCCCTCCTCCTCTTGCCTGGGCCTGATCCCCCTCCTCCTGGATGGCTTCCCGGGTCCACTCCTCCTCTTCCAAGGGTCCTCCAGGATGGCATACCGGGACCCCTCGTCCTCCTCCCGGGCCCGTAGTACGTGGTCGTGAAAATGGTGGATGGGATTTCGTGGTAGATAATACCAATGATGATGAAGATGATGGTCGTGATGATGATGAAGATGGCAGTACCGATGATGATAATGAAGATGATGGTATCGATGATGATAATGAAGATGGTACCGATGATGATGATGATGGTGGTGGTGGTCGTGACAGTAGAATGCAAAATGCGCGTCATCCCCGTGATGCGGTGGATTGTAATGATGGTGATAATGATGTCAGCTCAGGTGGTGGTGATGATAATGATGCCATGGGTATGGGTGACGGTAATCTACGTGGTGATGGTGGTGGCGACGAGTGTACGGGTGGCGATGGTGAATATGGTGAATAATGTGGAATAGGTGATGACATGTGTATAGGTGATCGTGTACGTGTCTCGGGTAATGGTCTAGTAGAGGGTGTGGCAGTCTGGCCGAGAGTGGTTGTAATATAGTCACGTAAATAAGGAATACGAACTTGCGCCGATCACGACCTCGAGCTAAACTTGTTGTCTACATACACGATCTATTGGATGGATCGAGCCGGCTGCTCATTAGCATCGTCTCGGTAAACAAACAAACCCGCTAAATCCTCATGACGACCTGCGTAAAAAACATTTTTTAATAAATTACAAACATGCGAAACAAAATAATGTTACAAATAATAGTTAAATAATATTACCGAGATACGACCCTCCATACGCTCGAAAATTGGCGCCGACGGGTTAACCTGAGGTGAAACTATACCCAGAAGGAGCTCCATCACATGAGGACGATCCTACGAGCTCGTCATCTGATATGCTTAAAATAATTAACATTTTCTTAATCATTTCTGTTTAATACTCTTGTTTTTCGCATTTTGTTACGATTTGGGTAGTGTTTTCGTATATATATGTAGATAAGAGTTAAGCTTGGATCATGGAGAAAAAAGAAGTTGGAAACGGTAGAAAACGTGGCTAAAACGAAGAAACTATGAAGAATTAAAGTTGAAGATCATACATGAAAACTGTTCTAAGCACCTCCACCGTTTTGATCATAACTTCTTCATACCATATCCGATTTAGGTGATTCAAATTGGAGAAGAAAGAAGAAAGAGAGAGATACAATTTATATTTTTAAAGAATGTTCTTCAGACCACTCCAGCCGGCGGCTGAGTTATTTTAGCCGGCGGCGGAATCTCAAAATCTCAAAAAGTCAGCTGCGGGTCAAAGGAAACGTAGCGCACAAGGTAATTTTAGCCGGCCGACGGCTGGAGAAGCCCAACCGGCGGCTGGAAGGTCGGACAGACCCCTATTTAAGCAAATCTTTGGGTTACGAATCAAGAATCCTTTTTCACTACTACAAACAGGGCTATTAATGACGCGCAATGCGTGTCAAGAAGAGGCCTTATGACGCGCAAATGCGCGTCAAGGATGGACCAGTCATAAATATTTCATGACGCGCAAACAAGCGTCATAACTGAATGACGCGCACTTATGTCCTGCGTTACATGACTTTCTTTTTTGACCTTCGTTTTAAGACCCGCGTTATATGACTCTCCTTTATTACCTTCGTATTTGCGCGTCATAATTTTTATATATAAAAAAAAAAAAAATTGATTCCGTCGACCACCATCCGGCCAGCCACCATTTTCTAAAACTTTTCTCCACATTCTTATGTAACTCAATCACCAAAGCTTTTCATTACATCACACTTGTTCAACAAATCTTTTCATTACCAATACATTAAAATCACATACATTAAGGCATTGTTAAAACCACATACATCAACAAATCTTTAAAACCAGTTCTCAAATCTGCTAAACGCTAACCTAAAATATTAACCTTTCGGATCAGGTTATGTTAATATTCGATGTTCTATAGCTTCTATGAGACAAAACGTCATTGCTCCTGTTGATGTGATTTTAGATAAAGCCTGCATACAAAACTCATCATTTAATGTGGCAATTTCGATCTATTTATGATTTTTGACCCATAGTACTCGTTTTGAAATGACTAACCGATGTATCAGCTGATGTTTGATGATCATCACAACCGCTAATTGAAATGACTTCTCCTCCACTGCTACCCTTCCATATGCCCTTAGGACGATGATCTTCCCATTCATATTGCCCGTTACTATAACACCATTCATTGAATCAGTATAACTAATTTGCACTAAAAGGTAAAAAATGAACACAATATAAAGTATAAACTCACCTCGTCCGTCTGCAAAGGAATGGGAGATCTAGCACAGTTCCACTATGACAAGAATCAATAATGGCATGAAGTTTAACCCCAACAGGAAGAGGTTTCACTATTATCATTTTGGATGATTCATTTTACGTAGTGACTGTCAAGAAGTCAACTGGTGAGCAGCTATAATAAGAATACGCAACAACGAATAGGGGTGATTCGACCCATTTACTTATGAATTAGTGGACTTTGGCATGGTTTATCGCCGGCGGATCGACTAAAAAAATTAGCTAAATGAAAAACAGGTCGAACAGGTTACAATGAGCCTAACATATCTTACCTTGACTTCTCTTAAATTTATACATTCTTCCCAAGAATAATACTTTTTCTTCATTTTCTTAATGGCAACCTGTAATGAAATAGATCAATTTTAAAAATTAAAAACACCAAGCTTCAAAAGATCTTAAACGCCTATCAAAATGCTAAGCTAATCAAAGTAAAACCTACCACTTCACCATTATGCTTATTCACGGCTTGCCAAACAACCCCAAAGGTTCCATTACCAACTTCTTTGATTATCTTGTACCTGAATCAGAATAACAAAAAACACTTGTTGATTATAATTTCATTTCACAACACAGATAACCCAAAAAGACGAATGAAAATCAGCTCACCTATCCATTTTCGTATTCGCAACCGGAAGTAGCACTTTATGTATGAAAACGAGACACAAATAGAAGAAATAACACACTTAATCTAGAAAACTTCAGTAGAAGTTATAAAATATGAAGTGCCAGTAATCGCCACCGTATTCATAAAAGACACCGGATCAATAAATTCACGACACTGAAAGGCAAAACGAGAATAGGCAAATGAGAAACGAAGGGCATCTTGACACTGGATCCAGGAATTTATGTAAACAAGAAATATACTAGTAGCCGAAAATAAGAAGTCCAAAAAAAGGCGCTCTCGGTGGAACTAACTAATACCCATTGGAAGGAAAGTCATGTACTGGTAAAATTAAGATCATGCTTACAATCTCATCTACTACTTCACGGTGAATGCAGAATTCACAAGCAAGATTAAATAAGAAAGTAAATCAAATCACTTAGTTGTTGATGTACAAGGAGAAACCAAGACCTGTCTCAGGAAGAAATAGCATTACACATGCTTGACTACGCTAAGTGCAGTTAGACGGATGAGACAACGCCAATCGAGTACTTCCTGGAATGAAAAGACACGTCTCTGAAAACAATCTGATACTTTCGCCATGTTTCAGAAACCTTTCCAATCTGAAACACATATATTAGAATGAGCTTAGGTTATTAACATCTGATATATAAGTTTGACTTTTTTATAATAATCAAAATTCGTAAATAAAATTCTATTAACTTCAGACAAAGAGGTATGCTTATGGTCTAATAATATGGACATAGGCGAATAAGATGAAATGAAGGTGATCAAATTCATGGAATCAACAAAATAAGGAAACACAATAAAGAGAGGAATACTTTGAATAGGTCAAACAGCATCAAAATTCCACACGAAGAAGAAGAAGAAGACGAACACGGTTCAATATAAACACGTTTATATGAAATACAGATCCATAAAACAACACAAAAAAAAGTTAGATCTGAAATACTTACGGCTAAAAAATGTGAAAACCCTAGCAGCGATGGTGATGCGGTTGTAATACGGTTGTGGTTGTGACATGGTGCGACTGTGGTGGTGGATGGTTGTGGTGGTGGTGGCGTGGTGGTGCAGGCTGTGGTGATGGTGACGGGGTGGTGCGACTGTGATGGTGGTGGATGGATTTTTTTAGGGTTCTAAAAGAGAAAAAAAAGATGTGAGTGAATTGGGAAATTTTAGATCTGAGAAAGAGGGGGAAGTCGACCGCCAAAACCAAAAAAAACCATACATGACTCCTATTTAGGACAAAGAAAAACAAACGTCATTTCGAAATCTAAATTTTAACTGATTATGACTCATACGTTATGACACATCTGAAAACGCGTCATCCCTTTACCCAATATGACTGTTGTTTTATGACTCTTGACATTGCGCGTCATCTTTTGGCGTGGGTCATAAAAAGCGGGTCAAGGATAGCCCTGTTTCTAGTAGTGTTTTCCACTTTTCCACCACCAAAGGTCGACCAAGAGAGCTGCTAGGAGGGTTTTTGAGGCCTCGGATCACGTTGGAAGCCACGATTAACGCAAATTAATAGTGTTTGAAGATTGTTTACGTTGTTTTGTCTTTTTGGCTTAATTCGTTCCAAAACATGTGTTTGTTTATGACTTCTTTTGCTGAATTTATTCAATATATCATGAACTAAATCTAATTAAGTGTTTGCTTGAATTGTTTAGCTTGATATTATGAATCATTGAGTTTTACGTTGAAGTAATTGGTTTTCCTTTATTATTATCGTTTAATCGTAATCCTTGTTTACTTGAATATATTAGGTTAACTACCTAGCGTGATTGATAAATCTATGTCATAACTAGCGTTCATATAGGTTTATTAGTTATTTATGATTGTTTAACTTGTTAAATAGTTAGAGCACCCGGAGTGGGGGGGTTGTGGGCTCGTTGTGGAGCTCACAACGACCGTTGTGGCCGTTATCACTCCGGGTTGCTTCGTTGTGGGGTTGTTGTCGAGCCACCGTTGTGTGGACAACGGCCCGTTGTAATTTTTTTTCTTTCTTTTCTTGTTTCTTTTCTTTCTTTTCTTCGATTTCTTTTTTTTTTCTTCGATTTGTTTCTTTGATTTGTTAACCTTCGATTTGGTTTTTTGTTTTTGCAGGTTTTTAGGAAGATGAAGCAGGGAAGATGAAGTAGGTTTCTTTTAATTTTTGTTTTCTAATCTAATTTGTCTTTTTCTTAAATTTTTACTTTGACTTTATATTTTTAGTTATTTGTGTTTTGATCCTAAAGTTTTTTTTATTTTGCACTTTTAATTTTTTTTTAATTTTGTATTTTATAAAAAGTTAATTTGTTTTAAATTTGATTATATATTATTTATTTGTAGTTTTGTTTTTTATTTTAATAAAATGTTATATATATTTTATTTAAATGTTTTAAGAAAAAAAATAAAAATAATAAAATAATCCCACAACCTCCACAACCCTCCCTATCATACCAACCCAACAATCTCATAACCCACATTCTCACTGCCACGTCATCACCTTTTTCCCCCACAACCTCCACAACCCACATTGTGGCTCATTATCACTCCGGGTGCTCTTATACTTGAGACTTAATTGAGATAGGCTAAGAGTAATAGTAACCTAATATATCAAACGAACAAGACCATTATATCATATTCGAATAATTGAGACTTTAGTTAATTCGTAGTCGATAGATTAAATTGATAACAATAGTGAATTAAATGCACAATTTAGGGTGGATAAATCTAAGATAGCTCTTGATGTACGACAACTGTTCGTACCATCTTTTCTTAATATTGTAGGATTAGACGACTCTAATAGGAAGTCTAGTTAATTGAGAAATCACAGTTTAACTAATTCAACATAATCTTATAATTCATAATTCAAATGAAAAATTAAATCCAAGTGAACACTGCTTTTGAAATATCTGATTACATCTTGAAAACTTTTTCAAACATCTTTTCATTCACAATCCACTTTAGTTAAATGATTATTATTTTGCTTTAGTTACTTACTTAATCGAAATACGTTCTCTCGGAACTAAAACGTCCCCCTTTGTTCATTTGTTTTTATTAGATTAATTAATTATTTGAAATAACGAATTCAAATACAGGTTCCCCGGAGTTCGATCCGGACTTACTAAATCTATACCACCATACGATCAGGTACACTGCATGTATTGTGTGATAGTCTACTTTAGTAATATCCTTGTCTTAACTATAAATAATTTTACGTTAGAAAATACACATCAAGTTTTTGATCCGACGCTCCAAGTCAGTAGTAAGATCGTCCCGAGCCGTCTTCCGAGCCTTCTGAGACGTCATAAGACGCTGAAACAATGTCCACCGATCAACGTCCGGAGGTCCCATCTCATCACCTGTCTCCAGACCTTGAGCCTTCTTCAAAGAAGGCTCAATAATATCATCAAGAAGACCCGGCCATCGGTGTACAACCCTACGTCATATGTGGCAGCCGCATCGTCCACAACATGCTCCACCACAACCCCGAACCCATCAAACATTCTCCTACTCACATGATACCAATCGGTCGCAGTCTCCCGCTCGGTATGTATAATCTCAAGCGGATGATGGGCATCCTCTAAATTAAAATCAAAATATAAATATTTATTCAAACTAATTATTTTTAAATGCAAAAAAAAGTTTATAGTAAAATAACTTATATCCTCAAAATCAAGAAAGCTTAAGCACGACTCCCACAAAAAATTGGTGTGCCTGCGCCATCCAAGTGCCCGTGGTATAGTCTCCCTGTATGTAATAAAAGATCTCGCCCCCCGGAACGTCTTGAATATCCATATCTACAAAATCAAACACAAACTCATGTTATTTTGTATCTAAGTTAATTTTTAATATAATAATAACTTAAATATGAATTAAAGGTTAAATTACATACCCTAAACGCATATATAAATCCTCCAATGTTGTATCTCCACTGGTCATCTTTTTTGCCTTTCTTCTGCGACTTCCTCGACGCCAACATACCCTTGCGTTTCTCCAAAATATCCTTGCGTTTCGCCAACGCCCTCGAAAGGCAACGATGTGCCTGTTCCCAAAGAAAAGATCCCCACGGAAACGAGTTCCACGACTCAAAATCCTCAACCAAACGTAACATACCCTCCGATATGGCGATGTCATCCTGAAATCCGACAAACCCGTGATGCACCAACAACAACAAACAAACCCCAACTACATCCGTCTTAGACAACCGAGAAAATCTAGCCTCGTCATCAAACAACTCTCATATATGAGCACCCTTCACGTGCGTAGTACGTGAAACTAGAGTCGAAAATACCCGTCTCTGAAATGCTATGTCACCATTCGAAGGGAATGTGGGTAGTCCAAAACGCATCTCGACAGTGATACAAAAATCCTCTCGCGTAAACCTAACAACGTGAACGCCACACTAAATACCAACTTACATCCGATGGGACCTCTGGGGTAACCAAAGTCTAAAGAAAAAGATGAACGAACAATAGGTCCTTGTTCCCATCCACAAAATCAAGCCAACGACTAAAACGCATACTATGAAAAAGGCGTAAACGAGCATCTACTAACTCCAACCTATGTCTAATATATATAGCTATATGGAACATACCACTAATAGTAACTACTACGGGTACATACTGCAAAACCAACAAAACGAATGGAGGAAATTTTATTTCAGGATATTATGGCGTAAGAAAAGTTCGGGATCCCTAAAAGTTCGCATATCAAACTAAAGCCCTAAACCCTAAACACATATCAAACTAATCCCTTAAAAAAAGAGTTCGCATACTTCTAAAAAACCGCGACCAGTTCGCATAACAAACAACCCAATTTATGCGAACTGGTCGATTGCGGGGGATTCATCTAAACCGAGACAATTAATAACTAAGCCTAACAATTAACCAAGTCTATAATTCGGTTTATCCTAAATAACACTTATAACTAACAAAACGTCACTAATCAAACATATATGCAAAACCGAGCCCTTAAATACAAAAATTAACAAAAAAAACTTCGAAAACATGTATATTTGTACCTGATTATCACGTCCAGGGTGTCCCTAATCCATTTTCGTTGATTGGTTGTCTTCAATTTCACCGATTATGGATTTCGTGTAAAAGGAATTTTGGGTATGCTAACTAGTTTTAGGGATTTTGACCCTTTATATACCCTTGCTGACGACATATGCTAACTAATGAGGTCGGTTAGCATAATTTTGATTTTGTTTATTTAAAAAGAAAAAAATCGGGTTTGCATATGCCAACCCGGTGACATTTTGGAATTTTTTTTGAAAAAGTGACAATTGTAAAATACCCCCAACTCCTTTTGACATTTTCGTAATTTTCCCTTTAGTTATTCACGTTTCCATGTCATTTTACTTTCCATGTTAGCATGTTTTCCATATCCCATGTAACTATCATATTCAAAGAGTACTCCTAAAGTTTAGGCTAGTGGGTTTTGTTTTATCTAAGTATTTATTTGTAATTTGTTTCATTGGAATACAAGAATAAAATTGTACCAAAGTTTATCTGTATTTTGTTTATTCCGTTTAGGAATTAACCATCTCGAATCGGTTGTATCAATTGATACAAACCTATCTTATAATAGACCCTTATCATGTCATAAGCTAGTGTAGAACTCAGTCCAAAAAACAAGCTTAGAAAAAAGGACCCCTAGACTTCTAAAACACCAACCAATGTCATATTTGACCAATGTAGAATCATAACAACAACTTCTTTTTCAAATAACTTAATCTAATAAAGATGTGGCCGGGCTCGTTTGTTTTTCATGTTAAGCTCTAAAAAATGTCTAATTCTATTATTCAATAAGGTGAAATAAAAAAATAAAAAATTATGAATTCTTTTTCAATAATATCTTAATATCCCTTATTTTCCTCCTATTAGCCAAATTTTGAATATGAATTCCTCTTCTAAAATTAAGTCACCCAATTTTATCTCCTGTGATATCCCGAATCACAACAACTTTGATTCTCCTTACTAGATTATAAAAGACTCACCCTCACACCTCTTTTTTCATCGCTTCACAAGTCACATCTTCATTCATTTGCTTTCGGTTACGGTTTCTTTCACCATTTCAGGTATTATTCTACTTCAATCAGATCTTTTTTTTTGTTTAATAGTCATGGTCATTGTATTATTATCTTTTTCTTTTTGAGTTTGCAATTGGGGTTTTAGTTTCATGACTGCATCATATATTTGTTTGTTTATAAAGTAGTTGGTCGGATTTTGAAGTTGCTTTGGATCGATGTATTTGAGTGTCTTGCTATATATATGATATTACGAATCTTTGGGTGTTAATGTAACACGAACCAATCTTGTTGAAAAAACAAGTTACTCTCCAAAACTCATACTATAAAAACTATTAATAATTCATAAAAAACTTAGTTTTGGAGTAGTTATGGATGAAACTGAAAAGGTTCGACTGCAATGGAGTCGGATCAAATCAAATGTTCTGTAGATACATATATTGAAGAAGTATATAAAATAGGTCGAAACCGAATGAGCTTATAGAAAAGATACATGGGCTAAATCGACAAAAAAGAAAACCTTTACGAATTGTGTGACATGAAGATTACACAAAAGCAAATGAAAAATAAGTATGATTATTTATATAAGAAGGAAATATTTCGGATGGGTGTAATTGAGAGGGAAAACAGAAAACATATATAATTCACAAACTAAAATCTTCAATGGAACATATCAAGAGTGGGCAGTGGGTAGATTTCATTAAAGTGTCATACCACAATCTTTTAAATTTATTTACTCACGTATATGCATTATATATATATATATATATATATATATATATATATATATATATATATATATATATATATATATATATATATATATATATATATATATATATATATATATTTCTTATCAATTTGGATCTAGGGTCATCCACAAGGAAAAAGTTTGAAAATTTCTCTACTTGCTTTCTGTGAACTTTGTGCGGCTCTTTATGATGGAACTTGTGGAAGACATTGGCCTCTGACTCGAACTTCCCAAAGGCATGGGACATCATCCCCACATGGCCACATTATTACCAAAATAACTAAATATTTGAAGTTAAGTCCACCACGAGTGATGATGAAAAAGGTGAAATAGAAACAACGTCGATGTATCAATTTCTCCGTTTGATAAAGATAGACCAAGTGCACCTCTTTCCAACACGGATGATAGCAAACCCAAAAGAAAAGATAAAATTCAATCCAATAAGTGGACTCAACTTGAATAAAATATGTCAACTACACTTAAAGCTATGGCTGAAGGGCGAAAGGTACTTCAATGAAAGAGGGTATTGACACGTAAAACATAATTGGGTTAGGAACTAAAAGTCCGATTTGATGTAGTTCCTAAACCAAATGTTTTTAGCTTGTCAATACACTCTTTCACTGAAGTACGTTTGGCCCTTCAACCAAGGCTTCAAGCGCATTTGGCATATTTTCTTCAAGTTGAGTCCACTTATTTGATTGAATTTAACTTTTCTTTAAGGTTTGCTATCGATGGAAACACGTGCACTTGGTACTTCTTTATTAGACGAAGGAATCGAATCACCGACGTTTCTATTTCGACCTTTTTCATCATCACTAGTGTTTACCTCAAGTCCCTGGTCCTTGGGAATTTCACGGTAGGGGCTAATGTCTCGCACAAGTGGCAGAAGTCTCATCATAAAGAGTCGCACGAAGTTCACGAAAACAAGTGGAGAAATTTTCAAATATTATGCTTGTGGATGATCCTAGATCCAAATTCATAAGACAAAAAAGTATATTTATAATATAAAAAACATGTGTAAATTAATTTTAAAAAGAGTAAGATATGACAAGCCTTAATGAAAGCAACCCACTCTTCATTTGTTAAGTTTGAACATATTAGTTTGAGGATTATATATGTTTCCTGTTTTCCTCTTAAATACCCCCATCCAGAAGATTTCATTCTCATACAATGGTATTAATTTTTTATTTGCTTTTGTGTAACCTTCATGCAACACATTTTGTAAAGCTTTTTTGCCAACTTACCATGTATCTTGTTGTAAACGAGATCCTTTTCAACATAGCTTATTTACTTCTTCAATACATGTTTGTAGAAAACGTTTGATTTGATCCGTACTCCATTTTAGCCGAACCTCTTCAGTTTCATCCATAGCTACTGCAAAACGAAGTTTATTATGAATCATGGTAGTTTCTATATTATGAGTTTTAGAGCTGTAACTCATTTTTTCATCAAGATTAATTGGTTCGTGTTAAAGGAATTGATTTTTTGGCAGGTTCTAAAGAGGACATGTATGATAGATAATTATTACGTGGTTAAAATAATCATGTTGAGAAAATTAATTTATTAGCAAATAAATTAACCACAATATTACTACTATGTAACCCACGAAAATTAAATGATTAACAAATAAAATAACCATACTATTACACTATGTAACCCAAGGGCCTTGGACTAAGGCTTTTGTCTTAGTGGTATATATCGTGACCTATCAACCTATAGATTTTGGGTTCAAGTCACGTAATGAACATATTGTGAATATAAGTTTTTCTTTCTAAAAAGGGTTCACTACTATGTAAGAGTTTTGGGTTCGAGTCACGTAGTGAAATATAAATTTTTCTTTCTAAAAAAAAGTTTACTACTATGCAAAGGAGTTATCTAAACTAGTGTATTCATGTGCTAGAAATGGTATTTTCGAAGAAGCAAAACCATATCACGTGTATTACAAACTCATATAATCAATTAACACCGCAAGATTCCCGATATCATATATTTATGATATATAAAAATATAAACAAGACACTCCATCATATTGATCCAAAACAAAAATTCAAAATCCGACCTATAAACAAACTTATAGTTATACAAAGAGGAACATTGATGCAATCATGAAACTAAACTAAAACAAACACATGAGTATTAAACTTAAAAAAAAACATATGAATAAAGTAGAATAATACGTGCAACTTTATAAGCTATGTTTAATAAGTTATTTATTTGAGAAAAGAATAGCTAAATCTAACAAGTTCTTGGCGAGCCTAAGTTGGTCAAGAGATTGAATAAAGAAGGTGATCGAAATATGATAACTGCGGGGAATAAACACTCTGATGTGATAATGCTATGTGTGGGTGTGATGAAGATGATGATTGCTATGATGATAATAATGTGTATGAGCATGAGATGGATGCCTGAAGTATGTGAGGGTTGAGTTATTTATACCCAACACTTCCAGATATGGAGCAACGTCTGGCAATAAAGACTAATAATGTCTCATCAGTGCCATTTATGGTATTTAAACGTATTAGTGATTATGACTAGAGGAACGTTCCTAATCATCATTATGTTACTCGTTTGAATTCTCACTTAAAGTCCTGTGTCTTGAGAACCAGGAGTGGTGAGAGGGTTTAACGCTGTGATCCGTGATCCGGATACCGGACGTCGGGGTCCGGGAGCCGGACACCGGTTTCCGGATGCCTGACACGAGTGCCGGACACCGTGTGCCTGACACCAGGTGTCGGATACGAGTGTCGGACACGAGTGCCAGACACTGTGTGCCGGATGCTGGACACAAGTGCTGGGTGTCGAACTCGAGTACCGGATACCCGTGAGTTGGACGTCGGGATCCGTGATCCAGACGTCGGGAGCCGACAGAAGGGAAATGTTTCGTGTGATTCGGGCAAAGTGTTTCGGGGATTAATAGACTATAATTATGAGCCATTCATTACTAACACCATCATGCCCCGGTTAGGTTTTAAAAAGGTTTTTTAAAGCCTAACTTCTTGGCTTTCGTTTCCTTACCATGGTGCGACCTTTCTATCATTGGCCTTGTGTGGTCTTGGATTTTACTTGTCCAATGTGTCTTTGAAAAATGATGTTTTATTGGGTGATCAAGCCAATAAGACATTTTTATCGTTTTATCATGAATTTTGTGCCATGACATCGTTGTGGGTGTGCATGACAATATTTGTTCTAGATTGTGTCTATAACACTCTCTTGAGTGCCCATGGTTCTTTTGCATGCTGACGACATAGCTAGTTGTGGGCATCTCTCATGTATATCATATTTTGTCGATGGCACTTTTGTTGGTTTAACCTTTATTTTGCTTACTCGCGAGTGATGTCGCTTCCCAATGAGAAGTGTTTTCCTTTTTCCGGTAGGTAAAAAGACGAAATATTTATGTTTGGCTTAGATATAAGATGTATGTGTTTGCCTGACTTATATTCTCCCAAATCTTATTTGGGGTTGTGTACCAGATGAGGCATGTGTATGGCTTGAGGTAAAATATCTATGTGTGGCCTTATGCGTTTATATCGTTCTGACATATGATGTATGCAAGCAAAGTGCATGCACATTGTTGTATAACCGTGTAATAGAAGATATTGTTTCATTTGATAATATCGGGGTACATGATCATACCAATGTTTTATCAAGTGTAATATTTTATTAAGGCCGATAATATTCTATAGCCCCTTGGGATACGTATTGGACCACATTAAGTTTTGGAATGCATGACATTGCATGACTTTATCGAGGCTTTTCAATGGTTTTTGCATTTATGTCCGGATATAGATCAGGCATATGATAAACATTCTGTTACTTTGACAAGAAACACTATTTGAAAGAAAATATGAGAGTGATTACATTTAATAGTATCTTCCCATGTTGGTACTAAGCATATCATGGATCGTGAACACGTGACCATTTAGGGAGCTAAGTTGATTTTTGCCTTTGGCTTTTTTGAAGGGTAAGGTAGTCTTCTTGGCTAGTTTCTTTTGAAATTGGCCTTTAAGTACCCTATAAGACACCCATGTTGGTCCTATATTTTTTAGGCTTTGTGCATGCCTGACTTTATTCTTCGCTAAATTAGTTCTATAAGTTTGAAAGATGCGGGACAAACTTGGTTATAACACCTTTAACATAAATTGGCTAAGTTTCGTCTGTTTCTCGTTCAGGCTTTGAATTTATTTTTAGTGAAGGGGAATGACATGTCAATGACTGGATCTTCTGTGAGTTGCTTTGTCTGGCTTGTCCTTGGCCTTGCTTGTCAGGATGGCTGGTAGATCTGAACTATGAATAAGTCTCAAATGTCATTGTAGGTGTGCATAATGGTATGAGTAAGTCTCGAATACCTTACTTTTCGGGTGCCAAACGAGTTCCGGGAACCGCACTTGTATCGGACGAGTGTTGGGTGCCGGACGCTAGGGTCCGGACACCGGGGTGCCGGATGCCGGACGAGTGCCAGGCATCGGATAAAGGATACCGGGTGTCGGACGTCGGGATCCGGAAGCCAGCACAAGGGAAAAGTTTCGTGTGAGTCGGGCTAGATGTTTAGGGGATTAATAGGCTATAATTACGAGACATTCATTACTAACACCATCATTATTAAATCCTTTATTTTCTTATACATTTTGCATTATATTTATTGTATACCAAAATTATTACATATTACATATTACATATATGTAATAACTTAAACACAATATATACATATATTTTTAGCAAAACCAATAAATTTATATACTTAGGGGTCTTTTGTTTTTTCTGAATACTTAAGTTTGAAATCTGAAGACCAGTTTTGAATGATAAGAGACAGTGTCTGAAACCTAAAAGCATAATCAATAAGACTGTTTGAAAAATAGTCTGAACATTTTTATTTTTTTATTTTTTTATTTTCTCTTTTGGTTCCTCTTATCATTTTTAATGATATTAAACTAACTAAATGGCATAAAAACAATAACAAATAATTGAATGTAAAATTTATCAAAGAAAATATCTCTATATTACAAAACAAGTGCTTTCAACAATAATACCGAATATTAATAAAATGTTAGTGAAAATATTATAACAAGCAAAGTACGATAAAAGGGTGAAATGTAGTACTTTTTTCTTCTTAAACTAACATGATAAAAAAAATTCTATCAATTATATTTCATTTTCATAATTTATCCAATTATTTTTCACGTAAATTAATCATAACTATTCAAACTATTGACTTTTTTTTTACCCTTTTAAATCAATGTAATAATTATATATATAACGTATGTAACACTTATTAAAAAATTCATAAGTTAGTTTAAACTTAAAATAACGAGATTTTAAATTAAAATATATCTCAATTTTTTTTAAATAAAAACTAGATAAATATAAAACTTAAGTAACAATTAATTTTATTGATTAAAATACAAGTTTTAAACAAATACACTAACAAAGACGTGGGCCTTAGTTTTAATAAGAGAGATTCAGACTTAAAATTAGGCTGATCGAATAAGAGGAAAATAAGTGATACTAAGATCTTAATCAAATAAAAATTCAAAACATCTTATTTGATTTTCCTCTGATCGAATAATACAAATAGAATATTTTAAGATCTTGAATTGAAAAAACAAACGAGGCCTTAGGGGTCTTTTTTTTTTCTAAATACTTAAGTTTGAAATCTGAAAACCAGTTCTGAATGATAAGAGGCCGTGTCTGAAATCTGAAAACATAATCATTAAGATTGTTTGGAAAATATACTTTCATATATGTCTTAATTTTTTTTTTTTTTTTTTCTTTTTTATGTTTTTATCATATTTTAAAGCTATTAGAATAGCTAAATTGCACGAAAAATAAAATTAACAAATAACTAAATGTAAGGAAAACATTCAAAAGGTTCTTAGATCAAAAGACAACGTCTTCTCCAATAATACTCTAACAATAATACCGACAAAGTACGGTAAATGAAAATCCATAAACTAACATGACAAAATCATTTAAAGTAAATCATTCTCCATTGTGCATCAACAGATCAACAATCTCTTCACGCAAATTTATCATAAATTGTTGATCTGGAATTCAAGATTCTGATTATTTTCTGTTTCATTTTCATTTTTGACTTGTATCTCTATTTGATCAGACATAGACAATAACTTATCATTAACGTCTTCCTTTCGTATAAAATTATGAAAAACTAAAAACTTTCTTTAACTTACTAACAGATGCAGCAAATATGAATATCGACATTAAGTTTTTTCAAATAAACCATAATGATCATTTTTGTTCTTTAAGCATTATTTTTTACCCATGGACTAGCTAATTAACAAATGCAAAAAAAAAGAGAAAATAGGTAACGTTGAAATTTAATTTTAATAAGAGGTCTTCAGATTCAAAATATAGCTTATCAAATAGGAGGAAAAAAATGGATATTAAGATGTTATCCAAAAAAAAATTTAAAATTTCTTATTTGCTATTTCACTTGTTGAATAATACAATTAGGTATTATTAAGAGCTTAACATGAAAAACAAATGACCCCTTAGTGTGTAGCTATAAAACCGAACACCATAAATGTGGAAAGAGAGTTGTAGCAAAACCATAAATGTGGAAAGAGAGTTGTAGCAAAACCATATCATGTGTATTACAAACTCATAGGAAAATATCGACATGGAGTAGCGGGTTGTGCGACCAACACTGCGGAGGAGTAATGGATTTGAAGTAAACGTATGGGTGAAAAGACTGTTGAAAAAATGTTTTCAGATTAAAATATTTCTTTACACCAATTCTTGTTAAATAAACATAGACAAGAGATAATTGAGACTATATATGTTTTATAGAAATGAACGAACAAGAACATAAGATATATAAGAATGAACCTTTCATCTCGGTATGTTTATTAACTCACAGTTGAAGCAACTCCATAAACTTCAAGTGATTGCACCAACATCATAACTCATTCAGTGACATTTACTAAATCATCGGGTCAACTTGTTTTCTCTTTATCATAGAGCACAAAAGATAACATTTAAAGACTCTAGCACGAGATTATGTCCCTATCCTTAAAGGTGTTTACGTGCTCAATGCGTTGCGAGCCTCATACGTAACGACCCCAGGATTCTATGTAGACGCGTGTTACTTTTCGCCAACGTTCGATTGCAACGCAATGCTATGGCGGTACAGAAAACTATAGAATAGCAAGTGGGTAAAACATATCATGATATTCACCAATTTTTTTTTTATGTTGGTTGTGTCATTTTTTCTCTATATTAAAATAGGTTCTAAAACCCTATTTGATCACTCAAGCTTGATATTAAGAAATCATGGAACGGTTTCAACCAGTGTTGCATACCAAGTCATACCAAGTCTTCCACTTTCCATTTGACCAAGTCCAACACATAAAACCCACACAAAACCTCTGTTATGAGTCATGTACATACCATTTGTGCATTAGCTACTTTTACCCTTTGCATCATCAAAAATAAACTTTCCAAACTCTCATATATTTCCAACAAAGACGAGGGTGAAAAGACGAAAAAGAAAAGGGTGAGGGTATTTATGTCAAATTATTTACACACAGACTCAATTTTAAACTCCTCCACAACCAGACCCTCTTCTTTTTGTATTAGGTGAAAAGAAACAATAAAAATGTCTGTCTGCATCAAGTGTGCTAGATTGTAACACCCCATTAACTAAAAGAGAAACAGCCCCTTAGTGCTACATGTATAATATTATCTCTTCCAAAATGGTCATTTCATTATACTGCTAATAAATATTATATTTCAAGCATCCATTTTTAAGAGTCAAGTCATAACCCACTTTCTTGTTTTTCTTCCCTCTATCCACTTTCTCCCTTTCTACAATTATTTATATTCTAGTGTAGTTGGGATATTTACAATGTGTTTTCAAGTTTTATTTTTAAGGTAAAAAAATATAAAGAAAAAGAAATAAATAAATTATTGTGTTCTTAAGTTTTCTTTTAGGAAGAAAAGCAAAAAAATTGAAAGGCTTAGAAAGTAAGTTTATACATTTTATTCAATAAAACAATACGGCCATATTTGGAGTGATTGTAAAGTAAAATAAATACTTTACTTTACTTCACTTCTTTTTCTTTACATTACTTTCTTTTCTTTTAATTTTAGAAGCGGTTAAAATTATTAGATTATAACGTAGTTTTTTTGAAATGTATTCTTATGTAATGTAATTTTCTTTTATTCATTTGAGCGTCTAAACTTTCAAAATCAGTTATTTAGTCAATTTGTAGCACAAAAGTTCAATAGGAATTCAAAATTTCAAATACCTAAAAAACATAAAAAAAATAACAATGATGACTAAAAAAGATAGTTTCAGTAAGTTCAGTGATGTTAGTAATTGTCTTTAAAAATACATGTACTTAAATGAACATAAAAAAGATAGTAACTTTTTGTCACTATAGATCCGTCACTAATTTTATTAATTAAACATCAAAAAAGATTATTTTTTTGGTCACTAATTTTGTTCAGTGACCAAATTCATGACCATTTTTTTTTATGACTAAATAAAGTTACTAGTGACCAAAAATACTTATCACTAAGAATTTTTAAGCTTAAATTTATTTTTCTTGTAGTAGGACCGTATGTAAAGACCTTAAATTCTCAATGATTTGAGATCTAGGGGTGTTTGTTTTGGCTTATGTAACGGGCTTATGAGCTTATGTAAATTTTGATAAGCTCATAAACTCAATTTTCCCGGCTTATGAGCTTATCAACTTGAGCTTATGAACTTAAATAAGCCATAAGCTCAAGTTGATAAGCTCATAAGCCGGAAAAATTGGGCTTATGAGCTTATCAAAATTTACATAAGCTCATAAGCCTGTAACATAAGCCGAAACAAACACCCCCTAAAAGTCTTCATGTAGGTCCAGCATATATGAACCGGTCAAAAACGCACTTTGCATCACATTCACACAAGCCAATGATGTTTGCTTTCTTCTAATAGTCCATACAAGTCTACATCCAACTATACCATTCAACATTAGTTATTAAGTGGAGACTTGGTCTTTGGGTGCAACATTTTGACAATCTTGGATAAACTATATGTATGACTTGTTATAAAAGAGATCGATGCATATACCTTCTTCACAAGTTGTAATTAAACAACTTACATTGGTTAAAGAAATTTCAAAGACATGAGTCTACCCTATTATACACCAGACGTTTCGCCTGGGAACTGTACACAAATTGCGGATGAAGTAATAGGAATTTACCTCTCCCAAGAATCCTCTCAGACCTTGCTATATATATGTTCTATAGTAGATGATTGGGTAGTTCAAGGCAAGTATAGTGAACCTATGGTGTGGATTGGGATCTACATTGCAATAGCATCATTATCTTGCATCCTTGCCATGACTGCAGATTTGTTGCATGGATTCCGTAATAATAAGTTATGGTTTCCATGTATATACCACTCTCTCAATTCTGCATCGATCACAGTGATAACAGTCGCGATGAAACTGCCTGTTGATCTAAGTAGCCCGATGCCAAGTTACATGGACCAAGCAGCCAAGCTAGGAAGTTTGGCTTTCATGTGCACGATAATGGCGAACTTAATGCCATCTTTGGCGTCTATGGATAATAAGACACTTCCTGCAAATGTTATCGGTTTGTCTATTCTTGTTATCACCATGATTGTGAATATTTACATTCAGGTAAATACTGATGTTATCAGTCCTACTAAACTGAATTTTTTAAGCGTCTATAGTTCCACTTTTGATTGCGTTATGGTCGCATACATTTATATGGCTATCAGCCTTGTGTTATTAATAATAATAATTTCTTTTTCTCTAACAATTCCAACTTCGAAAGAAATTCTAGAATTCAAGTATCAAGCCATAAACAAAAGCTCTCTAACTGATCAACATCTACAACGTACCCCAATGTCTATGGTTGAGAAACTAAGACAACATGTAAGAAGGTATTGGGTCATGGCAGAAACGGGTAGCCCTCAATTTCTAATGTCAAGCAGTCCTTTATCCACTGCTACCGGAGTAATTTGTGTAATTGTTTTAGTCATGAACGTACTTGTGGTGCTCGAAGTTCTGTATGGATACCATGGAGAGAAAAAAGTATATGGATCGCCGTACAAGTGGTCAATACTTTTCATTCTCATAACACAGTCCATTGGGGTCGTAGTGGGTAGTATTGCTCCGATATTAAGATGTTTTTCGGTTTTGAGCTTCAAGATGGTAACTAAATGGGATAGAAATAATTTAAGGGTTTTTAAAGTGGAGAAGTATTGGACCCAAAAGTTGTATGATTGGAAACAAAGTCATTTCTCTTCTCTCTCAAGCAGAAGATCAAGAACTCTAATCCATAATTCAAAAAATATCATTCTAAGCCTTTGGATTAGATTTCAAAAGGTAATCGTACTATGTTGCAAAGTGATATCGCTCATCCCGATATTGGTTCCAATATCTTTCGTCTATAGTTTATATCACTGGAAGTCATTAGAGGCAATGATGTTTACTACACCTACTGCCTCAAGAAATGAAGACAGAAATGAGGAAGAAGACCTTACCAATTACGTTTTACAAATTCACGATGAGATGGAGCTTACAGAGAAAAGACTGAAGTGCATCTCAAATTCAATGTATTCCTTTATCTTAAAGGCCGAGAGGGAACAAAACAACCATCTTCTACACCTTCTCAAGAAATCTACCGGATTCAAGGGAGTAGAGAACTTTGACAGCGATCAAGTTCAGCCTCTGCTTTCTGTTGAACTCGTTAACAGTTGGAGCTTACCGATAGTAACTTTAACATGCATTGCTGTCTCTTTCCCGAGTATTCATAAGGACGCAACTGAGAGCTTGTTAAGAAGTGTTGGTGAAGGTCTTTCATACGTCCATATCGTGGAAGAGAACCTTAATACTGCAAGTGAATGTGTAAATATTCGAAAGGCTACTATGACCTTATGGCATGAGGTCGAAAATAACCGCATGTGGTTGAAGAATACAATAGGAAAAGTTGCTTTTAAAGGGAAAGCATCAACAGAGATTCTTGAATGGTTTGCTGATAAAGCTGAAGAAATTGGGTTAGAAATCAACAAAAGTACCAACGAAGAAATGGTCGATAATTACCCTACCAGGTTGATTGCTTCTAATTCAATGTATAGAACTGCAAGAACAATCTTGCTTAGACCCGAAATCAACATAGAACTGATTGATAAGGAAGAGCAGTTGTTTGCCCTTTTAAAAAGCATGATTGCAGACATATTATTTGCTTGCTTCACAAACATACCAAGAGTCATAACAATGAAATGCCATGAAACTGTGATAGAGAAACGAGAGGCGAGTGTGAAGGTTGCAGCCAAGCTTCTTGGTAAGACTAAAAAGATAATAGAAAGACTAGAGACAAGTGAACTACCAAGCATGGATCATGACAAGATGGCATTTATTGATGAGTGGCGTCTTTATTTGAAGCAATCAATCCCTTAAGGTAATTTTTGCATATTCAATATCTCACAATACATAACGTGTGTGTTGTTGGAAAATTGGATTATGGTTTTTTAGATAATTTCTTGAATCGTGTATAAAGTTTACTTTCTCAATAAAATATTTCGTCTCAATTACCTTGTCTTTGGGTTACCACGAAAGCTTTAAATGGGATAATTCAAGAAATAACAATTAGTGTTCAAGGCAATAGAATCACTAATCAAAACAAAGAGCAATTTGTTGAATTTGTTTATGATGATATTTTAGAAAGACCAAATGATGTCTATTTGTAATAGACAAATGAAAAGGTATGACTTTTAATGAAAAATCACAATCTTTTATGAATGGTTACACCATTCAATAAATAGTTAGACCATTTAATATATAGTAATATTGGTGAATCATTACATCTTTACCATTCAATATACCCGAAATCAAATTAACTTACACGAATGTGCACTCCGGCCTAACCCATAATAAAGCTTAATTTAAAATTCATTTGGTCTCGATAAATCCCAATTACACTAAAATTACCAACAATCTTCCCCCATTTTAGTGTAATACTTGATTTACCAAATAATAAACTATCATGCATAATGAAAATGTCATGACGATTGAATTTTCACTTAGTATAAATTCATTTCATATAATCAAATGTCAAGGGTGTTATTAAGAATTGAACCCTTTCTATCCATAGTGAATATAATGAAAAAAATATACACACAAGTTACTCCAACTCTCTAATGTTTATTCTTGACACTATTATAAGCCATGTGTCCCTATCCTTCAATGGGCATATCGAAAACCAAGTCCAAGCCTTCGTGAAGCGGCAACACTTCATACTCATATAGGTAGTTCTTTTAATCTCGCACTCACGTTTGCAATTTTTTTTAAAGAACTATTAAGAAGATAAACTTCAACCTAACATACTCGTAGGTCTGAACACAAACTATGGATGATATATAACACGTGTTCCAATCACTAATTATGGCTTTTTCACATTGAATTATGCTCCTAGCGTTTTACTAGAAGGGAATTGAGTATCCCATAATTAGGGATCTAAAAGGACTTTAATTCCATCCATCTTGACTTCAATCAATTTCCTTAGTAATCATTTTACAAAAGATCCACTTAGTTCTTACTAGATCGTAAGAAAATACCGGTGATCACCCCTTCTTTTATAAATTGATTGATTAGTCTCCACTTAAGTCTAATCTATCTAGACTTACTATTGTACTCTTAATTGTATACCTTTGATATAATCATAATGTTCAAAATTAGATACTAACTTCGGCAATAAGGTTACGTGTATCAACAAACCCTTTAGCCACTCCACTTCTATAAGAAGCAAATACAACAAGTTATAATATCATATACTTCAACATTATATCTTTGATCAAAGATACTTCATCCATGTCTTGTAAAATCTAACATCTTATGAATGCATTATCTTCTTGATCAATAATAGAACTTGTATAAACTTATCCTTCTAATTCCGAGATATTTATTGTATCTAAAACCATAACCCATGGTTTTAATATGTTTTTAAAACATCATATACGTAAATATAAATGCATCTACTACTAATACAAATAATGTATACACAGTTGTCTAATTTGGTAACTTCAAAAACATTAGACGGAATGACTTGTCGATATATATGCTACTCTCTTTATCAAGTGGTATGCTATATCGCATCGATTGTGGGCTTAATTATTTTAATGTATCTGAATGATATCATTGACTTTAATATATAATGATATACTTATACTTATTAACAAATCCTTGAACCATTATGCTTCTTTAAAACAAGAAGCTAATGAAGAAAATAATAATCGGGTTTTGTGGAAGAATTTTTATATTTTATCAACTAGAAACGATTACATTAGAAGCCTATTTATAGGAAATATAAACCTAACGGGCCCAAGCCCACATACAGGCTTGGGCTTACATTCAATTTAGACTTCTATTGTTTAACATTCCCCCTCAAGCTGAGTAGTGGGATTTCCGATGCTCAACTTGTCAAGACAGTGAGCGAAGATCTGCCAGCTGATCTTTGGATGAAACAAACGGAAGTTGATAATCTCATCTTCAAGTTTTTCTTTGATAAAATGCCTATCAACTTCAATATGTTTTGTGCGATCATGTTGGACTGGATTTCCTGAGATCTGGATAGCAGCTTTGTTGTCACACATAATCTTACTGGCTTCCACTAGGGGATATCCAATTTCTGATAGTAGTTTTCGCAGC
Source organism: Senecio squalidus (assembly GCA_910822075.1). Classification (NCBI taxonomy): domain Eukaryota; kingdom Viridiplantae; phylum Streptophyta; class Magnoliopsida; order Asterales; family Asteraceae; genus Senecio; species Senecio squalidus. The sequence continues at coordinate 53,501,018 of CAJVGC010000432.1, forward strand.
CATAGAACTTCTGCTAAACCTCGTGCTATTCCTCAAAATTCAGCTTCAGCACTTGAGAGAGCGACTACCTTTTGCTTCTTACTTCTGCAGGTAACAAAATTTCCTCCCACTAGAGTAAAATACCCTGATGTAGACCTCCTATTACCTTTGTCGCCTGCCCAGTCAGCATCAGTGTATGCATCAATCTTCAGGGGCCCATTTGGTCTGAACAGGACTCCGTGTCCAGTGGTTCCCTTGAGGTACCTGATAATCCGTAAGGCTGCTTCCATGTGTTGGACTTGAGGTTGGTGCATGAATTGACTTATAACTCCTACCGCGTATGCGATATCTGGCAGAGTATGAGCTAAGTAAATAAGCTTTCCCACCGTTCGTTGATATCTTTCTTTATGTGCCAGTTCAACTTCATCTTCCATGAACAATTTCTGGTTAGCAATCATGGGAGTATCCGCAGGTTTGCAATCTAGCATTCCCGTCTCTGCTAGTAAATCAAGGACATACTTTTGCTAACAAATGAAAATCCCTGACTTTGATCTTAGAACTTCGATTCCGAGAAAATACTTGAGTCTTCCCAAATCTTTCATTTCGAATTCTTTAAAGAGATTGGCTTTCAATCTCGTCATTTCCTCCGAATCATCTCCTGTAATAATCATGTCATCAACATAGATTATTAAACAGGTTATGAGTTTACCTCTCCGTTTCAAGAATAAAGTGTGATCGGAATTGCTTTGGTTATAGCCATATTTCTTCATTACTGTGGTAAACCGACCAAACCAAACTCGTGGAGATTGCTTTAAGCCATACAGAGATTTCTTTAGTCGGCAAACTTTTATGGACTCGGAATTATCATGAATTCCGGGTGGGGTTTCCATGTAAATTTCCTCTTTTAATTCTCCATGTAAGAACGCGTTCTTGACATCGAACTGGTGTAATGGCCAATCCTTGTTTGCTGCAACTGAGAAGAGAACTCTAATAGTATCAATTTTGGCTACTGGTGAAAAGGTCTCACAGTAGTCTATTCCATAAGTCTGAGTATACCCCTTTGCGACTAACCGAGCTTTATACCTTTCGATTGATCCATCGGGTTTATACTTGATAGTGAACACGCAACGACATTTAACGGGTTTCTTTCCTAGGGGCAATTCACATTCTTCCCAAGTTTCACTTCTCTGCAGGGCTTCAAGTTCAGTACCAATTGCTTCCCTCCATTCCTTATACTTAAGTGCTTCTTCAACACTCGTTGGTATTTTTTCAGAGCAGATGGCGTTTGCGAAGGACCTGGCTTCCGGAACTAAATTCCTCCTTGCGATATTTGCCAGTGGATATCTTGACCCTCTTGAACTTCTTTCAGGTGAGTATCTGTTGGGTGGAATCCCCCTAGTTGATCTAAGAGGAAGATCATACCGAGTTGGTTCGGTCACACTTGGATTTTCCATCTCAACCTGTTGTTCATCATCACACATATCAGAGTTATTTGAAATATCCGGAGATTCAGAACCACTTACTTCGGATAATAGTTGAGGAGGATCATTATTGGTGGCAGTGGTACTGTCTTCAGAATCTTCAGGAGAATCTTCAGGATTATCAGTTGGAGTAGGAGTATCAGTATCAGTAGGAGAGTCATGCACAGGTGGTGCCCAACTTATCCATCTTAATGCGTCATTTTCATTTTCCCCCTGACCATGAAGATGGGTATGATAAAAGAACTCAGTTTCAAGAAAGTCACAGTTCATTGTGGTGAACATGTCACGCCTACTGGGGCTGTAGCACCGATACCCGTGTTGATTGAAACCATACCCCAAAAACACACATTTCTCTGCACAAGGGTCAAGTTTTGAACGCTCTATTTTTGGTAGATGAACACAAAAAGAACATCCAAACACTCGAGGTTCGAGGGTTAGAGTTGATGGAAATTTATGGAAATGTGACAATGTTTGGAGAGGAGTTTTGAGGGATAGGGCTCGGGTTGGAAGGCGATTAACCAGGCACGTGGCAGTAACAACGGCTTCTGGCCAAAAAGACTTTGGAACTTTTAATTCAATCATTATAGCACGAGTGATTTCCAATAAAAACCGATTTTTTCGTTCTGAAACCCCATTTTGTTCAGGGGTGTCACACCCCGCATAAATGGCGGAACCGAGGTGCGCAGTGTATACGGTATCAGAGATTCAAAGGTTACATCAAACATAAATAAACCAAACATCATCAACATAGATAAAAGAGTTGAAGTAAAATACTTATTACAATCATCCGAAAATTATCAAAATACGGCTACAGAGTTTGGGATACTAAGGAATTACAATAACAAAATAAATTCCAGCAAAAAGTCCCAAGTAGCCAAGCAAGCATAGCATCAAAATAGAGTAACCTCAAATCCCTGAAAAGCGTTAAAATACGACGTCAACATAAAGTTGGTGAATTATTCGCAATAGTAAATAAAAACATAATAGGATAAGAGTTTCAATACGTTTTGACCCAAAAGTGTTATGATTTGAAGATAAGTCCTTTGAAAATGATGTTTCAAAATATACGTGAGGTTTACAAAACCTTTTGATAAAATACTCATATTTATACCATACGGTACCATAATCATTTCATAAAATACCATAAAATAAATACCATACTGGATAGAATATCAGCTCTAGGACATACAATACACCTGACCCTTAACAATAATGGCAACTAACCCCACCTAGTGTCTCAAACTAGGTCGCCTCTAAATAATCGGTCATAACATTGCTAACACGGACAGGGCACGCCATCATCAAATATCGTGTTAACAATGAGGGCTTGTTAGACCCATATAGCGCTATATATACGAACCGGCGGCACAAGCTAACAGGTGTGTATACGGGGCCTTGTACTACCACATAGGCGGTACAAGTTGGGTGAGATCATCTAAAGCATTCATATCCATATATACATACCATAATACATACATACCATAAAATACCTTTGTTTAACGCTAATCATGCCCAAAAATGTAAAAAGGGTAAAAAGGGCAACGAATAACTCACTGTATAGCAAAGCAATCCAAATCTCTATATGTCGGGATATACTACAATATCGTCAAGCTCCAACGTCTAAGTGCCCTATACATCACGTAAATAAAACATGTCTAAGTATCTCTAAGTCTAGTAGGGTTATGCCTTAATGATTAACGTTTTATACGGGTTTTGAAATGACCAAAGGAATATCGATATAACGGAATTATAAACGTTTCGGAAAGTCAACGGACTAGATACGTGATTCTCATACTTACGTGCACTACAAGTCACGTAAGTATCAAGTTACGTGATATACAAGAGTTACGGGTATAGTAACTTGGCAAACAAGCTATTACGTGATAACCAAAGGAATTACGTGAAGATCAAGCAAGAGTTACGTGCAATACCAACAATTACGGGATCATCAAAGAATTACGTGACTTAGACTCGAATTACGTGACATGCAAGTCACGTAATTGGTTAATTACGTGCAGAACAAGAAAGTTACGGAACATATAGCATACTTACGTGCGTAATAAGGTATTACGTGACCAAGGGACTTACGTGAGCTTCAAGTTACGTGCGAACTAAGCAATTTCGTGCCATAGAGGTTTATTACGTGACTTAGGTATCACGTAATTCTTAATTACGTACGAAACACTCAATTACGTGACTAAGAGGATCAATTACGTGCGTAACAAGCCTTGTTACGTGCGTAATAGTGCAATTACGTGATCGGGGTGTTTGTTACGTGCCATAACGGGATTTTTACGAAAAACAACATTCGGAATGAGATTTCTAAGTGTTCTAGGCGTCTATTTGACCCCAA
>CAJVGC010000432.1:53504930-53551286 GCA_910822075.1 Senecio squalidus
CCTTTAGTATCATTCTTAGCTTTCCATGATTTTAATCCATGAGGGGCACGTTTGACAAAAACAGTTGGTGATAGTGACCGTTTTTCAATTTGTTTAACAATAGGTTGCTGTTTGGATTTACCAGCAGGAAGCAACACACTGTTTGTTTAGGAGATGATGACCTATTGTTTGAAAATCGATTTCGATTTGGGCTAGAGAAACGATTTCCAGTGGACATTTTATTTTGGTCAACATTATTCCTAGGCCTTTGATTCAAATTTGGACAATTATAATTAACATGGCCTTTCTCCCCACAATCAAAACAAGTTCTCCATTCATTTAGATTTTGAGAACTTCGCGTCATTCTCCGGTGGTGTGTAAGCGGTTTGGAGAACATAGCATTAGGACGCATAAAGCCGTTATGTTGTTGAACATTTGGTGGCTTCTGGGGGTTGGTGTTTCTCAAGTGAGGTGGAATGAATTTGCCTTGGTTAGTTTCCTTTGTCTTAACCTCTACTGGTGATTCCCCGGATTTTACAAATTTTGGTCCAGTAAGTTCAGGTCTTTTCAAAATTCTAACTTGTTTAGGTTGACTTGAAGTTTTATTTGGTAACTGATAACCTAAACCCGTTTTATTTTGGAACTTGGGACCCAAATCCGTTTTATTAGGTAACTGACGACCCAAACCTGAACCCTTTTCTTCCTCATCTGAGTCAGAAACCCAATCTTCAACCAATACAGTTTCTTTCAACTTTTCGTTTTCAGCACCTTTAGCATTTGAAGTATTTTTGGGACTGACAGTAGGTGTTTGGACAATTTGTGTTTGGACACTAGGGGTTTGGACAGCTGAGTCTGGTTGTTGAAGAATGAATTCAACATCCCCTTCCTCCTTTGGAGCCTTAATCAGTTTGTTATGGGAGGTGGACAAGCTTTGTAGTCAACCCCTGGTTTCCCTTCCCCATTCTCAGGACGTTTTTCTTTCAAGATATGATCTAAAAGGTATGATGCAGTGGAATAACTTCTAACTTGTTGGTTTAAAGTTTCAAAACTAATTTTAATAGAAGCATTTTCACGTTTAAGAGCATCAATATCTTTTAAATATTTGTTAATCGAGTCCTGTTTGTTTAACAATGCTATTTCCAAATCACTCACTTGTTTTGCCAAAAGTTTGTTCTTTTCAGAAAACAGTTTTTCATTTCCTTTAACAATCTTATTTTTACGAAGTTCCTCAACAAGACTGTTATTTTCCTTTATTAGCTCATTTACGCGTTCATCTAAAACAAAACACTTAGAACAAGGAGTGATTTTAGTTTCAGATTGTACCTTAGAAGATTCTGCAGTACCAGCCATCATTGCAAACTCCCTTTTAGTCACTGGTGCTTATGATTCTGTCGAAGATTCCTCAGATGATTCTTCAGATGTAACAGACTCCTCCCCGTCACTTTCTTCATTTAGATTCAAAATCTTCACCACATTGACTTCAGCATCAGACTGATTGTCATTAATTTGAAACTGCCAATCCAAACCTTCGTCAGATTGGAAAACCAAGGCCTTAACATCTGAATTTTCTGTGCCAGTAGAAATATTCGAGCCAGTCGTCACCAAAGCAGTATTCTTGTTCGCCTCAGGAGCATTTCTGTTCACATTCCTGTTTTGTTGATCTCTGAACGGATTCTGAACAGTCCTTGGTCGTTTTGGCTTTTCACAGTTACGAGCAAAATGACCCTTTTCTCCGCAGTTGTGACAAGTAATGGCTGACATGTCGAAACCATACTTAGTTTCCTTGTTGGCTCCGATTGTGTTACCAGTCTTTTTCACATACTCTTTTGCCCTCCTGACAAGATTAGCGAAACCCCACATAATGTCGATTCGTTCCATCTCATCACGATCAATCTGCTCATAATCCTCCCCAGTTAAATGTATATTTCCAATTTTACCCTGCAGCAACGTGTCATAGGATCCTACTAAAGCACTCAACATAGCCATATCTTCATTTACACCTTCCACATTTCCTTTATGAAAGTGCTCGATCTTCAAACTTGTAAATGCTGATTCTGAAGTAGCTTGAACTTGAGACTTCTGAACCGGAGTACTTTGACTTGAACTTGAGTTTGAACACCCTGAATTTCCTGAATGACTTGAGGCGTTGGCAGAAAACGCTGTCTTCAGTGGGGCATGAGTAGGAGTGGCTGGAGTGGGATCAGCGTAGTACAGTGAGGGATCTTGAGTGTGCCCCTTCCTTTGAGCACGAAACTTGTCATCCTGCTCCTTCTCTCTTAGCTTGGTAAATAGATCATTCAAAGTTGTGCGAGCAAGATAACCACTTTCCTTTAACATCTCAATATACCCATTCCAGCTGTCTGGCAAAGCGTCAGCAAAGCATTCTACTCTTTCTGCACCAGTTGTAACTACCGAATATCCGTTCATTTCACTAATCAAATGTTGAAAACGTCTGATAAGGTCGAATAGTGATTCTCCTTGTAAGCAAGTAAAATTATCAAATTCCTTTTTCAGTGCTCTTCCCTTCATTGACTTCAACTTGTTGTTTCCCTCACAGTCCAATTCAAAAGCATCCCATAACAGTTTCGATAACTTGTATGTCTTGTACTGATGAAACACAGATCTAGGAATAGCCTGACATAAATGAGAATAAGCCTTTTTCTCAATATCGTAACTCTTCCTTTGTTCCTCTGAATATCTATGAATGGGAATAGGGTCTCCATTTTCACTAACTGGTTCATTATATCCATTTTGAATCATATCCCACATTTTTTAATCCAATCCTTGGATGTGAATTTCGAATCGAGGTTTCCAGTGTGGATAATCGTCCATTGAAATGAGTTTTGGGACCTTGTTTATACTTCCAGTTTCAGCATCATTTATCAACATTTCAGACATTTTAGAGTTGGTACTAGCCATAGCGTATTCCATTTTAGAATTTTAATTAAAGCTGTTTCTGGTTCGTGCGAATGAATTGCTGGGATTCGTACGAATGAAGGACTTGATACGTACGAATGAGAGTGATTCGTACGAATGAAACAGAAAACCTAAAACTCTACACGAATGAGTAATTCGTACGGATGAACTGACAGATACGCACGAATGAGAGTCTTATTCGTACGGAGGAAACCTATTCGTACGAATGAACTAAACTTTAAACTTTTTAACCAAAAACTTAAGTTCGCACGAATGACACCTAGATCCGCACGGATGAAATCCTATTCGTGCGGATGTAAACTTTTTAAGAACTTGGTTCGTATGCGCCGCTGGAATTTTAGGGTTTTGCTAGAATTCGATCTACAACTCGATTTTACTAACTAAAACGATTCCTATTTGCCCAGATCTTAATCTAAACTACCCAGAAACGTTTTAATACAATAAAAACAAGATTTTGAACGTAAAATTCCAAACTTTAAGAATCAATCAAGAACGAAAAATCTTAAGAATCGCTAGAAGAACGTTGATTTCTACAACCAACGCTCTGATACCACTTTGTTGGGGTTGTATGGATCTTAATACGTCAACGTTATATCAATAGACTAGCGGAAATAACCTATCGATTATCTAGCGAATATGAAACCTTCGGAAACGGAATCAAACCAACGATAGTTGATAAGATCGGACCTAGGGAAGACTATTCGGATGATTGTTTATCGTTAATAAACACTTTGGAATACCAGAAAACTCGACAGCAGCAATTCGGCACGAACGAAAGAAACCCTAGCAAAACCTATTTGAATACAGAAACCTAGCTGGGTATATATAGGCCCAACTTTTCATTCGTACGGACGTGATTTCATCCGTACGAATGACATCCTATTCGTGCGAACCTTAACACGTTCGTACGAATGTAACAATTTCATAAACAAACTGTTTATCTTTCTCGTTCGTGCGAAGGAAACCTTCATCCGCACGGATATCATCCTTATCCGTGCGAATGAGTCTAAATATTATTAAAACATCACAAAACACATATTTGATTAATTCATAACAACGTAAACGTTCAAGCATATAATCAATCAAACATTCAATAGTAATATTCAATCAAACAATACAAAGACTGATTTAAACGTTAATTACATACGAATCTAGTAACTACATAAATGCACCTACAGTAATGCAACTTATGAAGAAGCAAGTGTTTGGGGCGAGAGGTATTGGAAGAGAGACAATTTCAAGAAGTTAATTCGCATCAAAGCCAAAGTTGATCCACATAATTTCTTTAGGCACCCGCAAAGCATCCCCACATTAAACGGACATGTAAAGCGGTTCGGTTGAATCGAAGAAAGATCAAAAGTAAGGATTTAGTTCCTTTTTCTATATATTTATGGGTATGTTGTGTTTGATTCTTCTTGAGTAAATTGGGAATAATTACTGGGAGTTTCAAGTGTAATTTGACGTTTATAAATAAAAAATGTGCTACGTTTATATTGAACAGCGGGAAATTTTACAAAAGAGAACACTGAAACAAGATGCGAGAGAGAGTGGTGGTCTGGTGGATCAACCAGTAGACACATTTGGAATGTGGGACATGATGGACATATAATTCATGTTCCGGGTACATTCATTTCATATATACATGCTTTATATTCAGTGGTAGATCCAATATATTATTTATTTATATCTCATTTGGTATGTTTTTTATTTTTTTTTGACTATTTGGTAAATAGTAGTAAAAGTAGTTATTATATTATACTATAGATTAAAAGTGGTGAACTCATATGAGTTCGTGCCGTTTTTTATTTTTTAATCTCTTTGGGCTAGACCTTAATTTTTGGGCTTTTTCTGTATTTGGGTTGGGCTTGCTATTTTTCTACCGGTCTTCTACTGCTTTCTTACCAGTCTTCCACGTGTATTTCCTATTTTCTTTTGCTGTCATCGTGTTGCTCCATTTCTTCTCAGCTGGTTTTTCGTGTTGTTTTTCCGGTGTCGAAGGTATGTTAGCTGATTATTGCATGTCGTTTATTTTTCCATTATTGTTGTTGGTGTTGTTGTTGTTTTTTTTTTGTTCCAATTCATTATAATCTAATTCTAGGGTTTCATTATTCCAATTCCTCAATTCCAATCAACTGACAAATGTAAAAATCAGAAATGGATCCAAACGCCGTAGTACTCGACATCAGTTCCGACGAGGAGCCTTTTTTCGACTACGGAGGCCGTGACGATCAGAATTGGATTGCTGATCTTCTAGAAGAAGTTAATAATCAAAATTACGTTTTCGATGATTCCGATGAAGTGATTGTGGTTAACGAGGTTTTGCCGGCGAAGAAAAGTAGGAAGAAATTGGTGGAAATTAATGATGTTGATGATGATGATTGTGTTATGCTTGATTGTGATCCGGATAAGTCCGCAGAGACCCGAAATAATGATTTGGTGATTAGTAATAATGATTTGATTAGAAATAGAAATAAGGATCATGATGATGATTCAGATGATGATTTACAAGTTGTTAGCGAAAAAGGACAGGTTTGAATTTGTGTTGTTGTTTATGTTTAATTCATTTATGTCGGTTTTTCATGAGTTTAGGTATTGTAGTTAGTGATTAGAATGTTTACTTTTCGATTATCGAGTGTTAGGTTTGTTTATTGTTTGGTTATAATAGAAGGATGGAATGTATTTGAAGCGCGATAATGGTTGGTTTGAGTGTTTGGGAAAAAACTTATTATGGTTTGGAATTTTTAAATAGGGTCACGATATAAATTAGATTTTGAGAAGTAGGTAAACTGCAGCGTTTAGATAAAATTTGAACTTATGTAACTATTTGTAGTTTTAAGTACTTGATAGTTAGATTATCTCAAGTTTGAAAATGAAAATTTTAGTTAAAAGATTGTCTGGGAATTGGGATTGCGTTTTGAACTAGATTATCTGTTTTTTGCATTTTTAAGTACATTATCTGATTTTTACGTTTTTAAATCAGAAAATTTTGAATGTTGAACCTCCTGAAAAAAGTGGTTATTTGTTTGTTTTTTTTAAGCTAGAAATGCAATTTTAAAAAGGAGGTTGAGACATGCTTTTGCACAAATGTCGTTCTGTAATGCGTAATTTATTATGAAAACGCAACCCCTAACAACCCCAAGTGTGAGAGAAATGCAATGTATAGTAGAGGAAATGCGGTTAAATTTTGTACATTTTTTGTTATTGCAGGTTGCTTGTCGGGATTACCCTCATTCAAGACACCTTTGTATCAAATTCCCTTTTTTGTCTACACCAAACCAAAGTCACTGTGATCAGGTAATTTCTGATATCAAGTTAATTGTTTTCTCTGCTATGTAATGTATCAAATGGTCTCTAACATTTGTTTTTAAATAGTGTTACTGTTAGGTTTGTGACTCACTTGCTCCATGTATCTATTGGGGAAATGGCTCTGGCAATATGGACCATTGTCTTGCCACTGATAAAGACGATTTATCAGCCTGAACATACATATAAGAACGAACCCGTGCAACGCACGGGAAATCTTCTAGTTTACCATAAATGGGATCAAACACAAATTCTTCTATAGTTTAAATCTTGTCTAGACCTATGGATTTGTGCATTATATAATATTAAAATGAAGTGTGTATTATATAATATTAAAATGAAGGATATTAAAATGAATGATAAATATTATCATTATTATTATTAAATTTGGGTTGATGTTGGGCTTATGTGTTTGGGTTGGTGTTGGACTTAGGTGTGGAATTTGGGCTCTTAAGTTTTTTTTTTTGTTTTTTTATAAATTCCAAATATATGTTAAAATCATCGTTAACTAATCACACATTTCGTTTAATATCATTACACACAAACCCCGAACTCGTGCAACGCACAAGTCCCTCTAGTTACATTTAATTTGGCAACATCCCCGTCTTTTAATCATAAACTCGATTGAACTAAACCCAACCTTATTAATATCTTGGAACTCGAGTTTTTCGTTTTTAAAAATATAAGTTTTTATATGAAAAGAGTTTCGTTTGGAGTACAACTTTTAGCTAGGAGTGATAAAAAAGAAATCGATAACCGATTTGGACCGAAAAATCGATCGAGTTTGGACCGGAACCGATACTGAACCAGTTATGGTGGTCCGGTTCTCGGTTCTCAAAAATATGCAAAAAAAATTCTGGTCCGGTTTAAACCGACGGTTCACTCGATTTTGACCGGAAACTACATAACTTTTGTATAGATCTGGACTTTGCTTCTTTTGATATGAAATTATACTATGGTAACAATTTACGTTTTTTGTTTTTACCATTTGTATTTGGTTTCGTTTTAGTTTTTTATTATGCCTATTACGTATTTACGTTTATGATTTGTAATTCGATACAATTATTTTTTGTGTTGCTTATTGGTTCAGTTTGATATTATGATTATGACACTTGACACCTATCGTTTAACCTACTTTTTTCTTAATCTTTGCATGACCTTTTTTTTCTTTCTTAAATTGGATAACCCTTTTTATTACTGTGTTGTGTATTGTGTGGAGTATTAAAACCGAAATGAACTGAAAAACCAAAGAACCGACTAGGAACCGGACCGGAAATGACTCGGAAAAAGCGGTCCGGTCCTCGGTCCACCGTTTCTTGTTTTTTTGTCTCGGTCCGATCCGGTTTTCTATCGTTTCGGTCCGGTCCGTGTCTTTTGAACACCCCTATTTTTAGCTTTCATCTAAAAGAATTATAAAAGGGAAACTTCAAAAAGCTTTAGAAAGGAAGCTAATGAAAGTAGCTTACAAAAGAAAAAAAATAATCAAATTTTTAACTCGTATTTTTAGCTTCAACTATTTATGTCAAACATTTTTATAATATTAGAGTTTTGACAAAATAGGTTATAGTATATTTTAACAAGTAAAAACACATAAAAAGGATATACATTCGAAATAATAGTTTGCATATTTAAAATATCAACAAAACTTGTAAAAAATATCATTAAATGAAGTATTAATAAACTATTACTATATATTATACTAAATTATTGCCCCGCGATAGGGCGGAAAAAAATAAAAATTGAATCATAAATTTTAATTTTATGTAGATTTTAATTTATTATGAGAAAATAGTGTTGTACGTAGAATACATATATATATACTTTTACGTTTATATAGATGTTGTTTATAGTTATAATAACATATACACCTTTATTTTTATACACATGGTTTGATATTTTGTGTTAGGAGATTTTAGAATAATAATAAGGTAAATTATAGTCCAAATTAAATGATTCTATAAATAAATTATAATTATGTTTTTTATTTGAGTAGAGATTGAATAAAAGAGAGAATGTAATTATGTATGGTAAAAGGGTATAAAATAAAAATAATCTTTGATGACATCATCAATCTGATCTAACGGCTGACATCAAAGAGGTTAAACCATCTAACGGATCTTACTTCGGCATGTGGCATTTAAGGCCTCTCTTTTATTATATATTAAAGATTATTAGTGATAATCATAATGACAGTATATTATATATTCAATATATAAGATACAAAATGTCATGTATTAGGTCTGTTTCTAGATATATAAATTAAGTCTATTTGTTATTTCTTATTAATTTAGCTATAAACATTGAAAATATAGTTCATTTAATTGTTATATATTAATTTTGGAATATGTACATAAAGTTAAGTGTAGATGAATTGGTTAAGGTATTGAAGAAATGAAAAAGAGGGTTTTGGTTTGAGTCTTCTTAAAAATATTATTTTTTTGTTTTTGAAATAATTATAAAATATGTAACGTTAAAGGTTTTTAAAGATGGTGTTTTTACTAAGAAAAGGATGATTATGTATATTAGGTGTAAGAAAGTTTTATAAGGGGCAAAATGGAAAAGGATGAAAAAATAATTTTGGTTATTTTTTAATAGTTTAAGACATAACCCGAAATTTTGTTATTTAAATGTCATTTTCGTTAATTTAGTGTTAATAAATAATTTTTACTCCTAACTATTTGGAAATGATAATTTTCTATTTTTTTTTTCTTATTTAACATTCAAATATGCAATTTAAACAAAAAAACCCCTTTTACATTAGTAGAGCCGGTACTAGGCGATGAGGCGTCTACTCACAGTAACTTTTAATTTTTTTTTTCTTTTCTTTTTAACTTTAAGATTAATTTATGATATTAGGTTTTCCCCATATATAAATATTAATCTTTATTACAATTACTTAAAAGAGAGAAAAAGAAAATCTGAGAATTGGCTTTGCCCGAGCTAAGGGAGATTCGTTTATATGGGTTGGACCAAACCCTCATTGCTCGATAGAATGTCCCTCATAGGATGTTATGGCCGATTGATTATTTGTTGGCTTTGGTTGGACACGCCTTAGGATTGGGGTATATTTGTGTGGTCTGGTTCAGTATATGACTAGTCTAGGCAATGTATGTCGCACTTAGGTTGTAAAACAAGATTTTCAATTGAAACTTACCATGATTATAACACTTTTATATGGGTCAACTTTTACTTAAAATTGCGAATAATTCACCAACATGTGTTGATGTCGTTTTTAACGCTTTTCAGGAGTTTGAGGATTTTACTATGATTCATGTCATTGTTTTTGTGTGCGGATCGCTGATTGCTATATGTTTGGAACTTCTATTGTATTATTTAGTTTCTAGATGATCCGTATTTGTATTGATGTTTTTGAGACGATATTTTGTACCACTTGTATTGTAACTTTTGGCATGATTCATTTATATTATATTTCGATATATTTTATTTATGGTTGTATGTTGTAATTCTTGACTCTTGATATCATTAACTGGAACACCTCGTGGTTCCGCTTTGAGCGGGGTGTGACACCTCAAATAATTATGCCTTAAGAATCAACTTGATATGCAAGACTTAATTTGCTAAACTTCCTTTCGAATAGTTTTTTAAACCGATTTTTCGTACTTAAAAACTAGCATTCCTGTTTAAACTTTATTATTCTGACTACTATTACCGACTCCTTTCGAATATCGATAACCACATCAACTAAAGACCGTTGATTATTTCGTTCAATATTTTAATCAAATCTCGATCTCTTTTCAAATACTCAAGGATTATCTCAAATAAAGAATACAAGTGATCTAATTATATATGTAAAATCTAAACCCAAATGGATTTTCGATTAAACAAGACACATCTATCAAACATCTCAAAATCTTAAAATAAATCAAAACCTTAGGTCACAAATCAAAGCAAATGATTAAGATAATTAGCTACTCTTAATAGAAATGAAACATAAACGATAATAAAAGTTCATCATTGTATCAATTTGTTGCTGAATGATTGAGTATAAAGAAACAACCGAAATGAAAACGAGAATAATAGTTTGATTGCAATAGAAATTAAAGTAAAACTCCTTCTTGATTGATGAATTCTCAAGGATTGCCTTTTTCCAAGAACTCCCAAAACTATGTGTAATTTGATGATGATGTTCTCTCCCACAATTATTGCAGTAATAATACTCAATAAACCCATCATTTGCCAAATATAGATGATAGTAACTCAAAATTCGTAACTACCCAAAAGTACCCCACTACGTAGCAGTGGTTATTACTTGCAAAATGGCCGTGGTGTGGAGTGGCATTGCGTCGCAGTGCTCCCCACTGTGGCGCAGTGGACTCCCAACTTGCTTTCCGTTTCAAATTTGCTCCCTTGCGTTATGTTAGCCTATTTCAATGTTTCATCCTCCAATCCATTGCTTAACACCTAAATAGATACTTTTACAGTATCGTAAGTACAACGGGGTTTATCCATCATAATTTTGACTAAAATATAATAAATATCGCGTAAAAATATGTATATAATTGACCGATATCACATCCATCTTTTTTCAATCATCCTCTCACACCCTCCCTTTTTGTTGCAACTTCTTCCATCATCGTATCAAGATTACTACCACTCGCGTCTAGAAAATACTAGGGTTTCCATTTTATGCTTTCTCGGTAATTAATAATGACTTTTTTAAGTAGAGGTATTCTTATAGTGCTTTTATTGTAATGCTTTTTGATATGATGCATAGTGATTTTTATAAATATGATTCTTCTATTGTAATGCCTTTTGATATGATGCATAGTGATTTTTTTTGGACTTCACCGATCTTGATTTCGAAAAGTCACAAATATTATATACTTTTCTTGATGACTATTCAAAAATTTTTGTGGACTTTTCTAATTACCAAAATCATTGGTTTACACTACTTTTCTCTCTTTTAGTTTATCTGCCCAAAATCAATTATCAAAAACAATTAAAACTTTTCAATACGACAATGAAACCAAATATAACAACACATCTTTTCACACGTCTTGTAACAAACATAAAATGACGATTCGATTTTCGTGTCACTACACTTCTTCTCAAAAAGGTAAAGTTGAAAACAAAATATTTCCCATTAATAATCTCATACGTACCGTTCTCGCCCATTCAACCATGACATCAAACTTTTGGCATCATGCAGGATAAGCGGCAACATATCAAATTAATATATTTTCAAGTAAACTTCTTTCAAATTACTCTCTAACTCAATCATATATCAACGCAACCCATTCTACAAACATTTAAAATATATGTTTGTGTTTGTAATATCCAAAATACAATAAAATACCTATATAGAAAGAATAGGCGATTAAATAATCGTTTGAAACTAAATATGTTTTAATTATAACCTAAATTTTTTACTAGTGATTACATCTTAAGACTAAAATTTTATACAAAGTTTAATATACTTGATTTTATCCTAAGTTATTAAATAAAAAAGTTAACAATTATCACATGGTTAATGAATTCTTAGGCCATGTCGTTTCAGTAATTTTACTTTTTATCTAGAACTTTCAACATGAGATTCTTGTTGTATTATAAGCTTAAAAGTCTAAACAACAAAATATAATGTATGATTTAAACTAAAACAAGCCTTGATTCATTTGAAAAACCTTTGAATACAATATGAGTGTAACAACATAACTTGATTTAATCATGATTTAATCATGATTTACTTACAAATTTAAGCACATTTATCTATATACTAATGACAATTTGTTTATGAGACTGTTCACTACATTTGATGTTACAACCTCAAAAGAAATTGTTGAGTTTTCTTTATCCTCCCATCGATTTCTAGCCTAAAATTTCAGCCATGTTTTTCCAACCAAAATTGATTCCAAAACATTCGTATTTGATATAGTTTGAAGTAGCAAAGAAGGTTACATCACCACACAAGTTTTACGATACGTTTCACTAAGGTGCTGTTCTTTTGAACCAAAGGTTTTTTCTCTGAATCTGAATACCAGCTCTGAATAATCAGAGGTGGTCCAAAACTCTGAATCTGAATCAATATCAAAAACTCTGAATCTGGATAATCCCTGTGAAAATCTTGGGCGTCCGAGAAGATTTGATCTCCGGTGGCTGCCACCAAAATGGCGAGAAGCAGAGAGAGAGAGCATGGAAGGGATGTTAGGGTTGGATTTTTTGAGTGGGTGGCTGGAATAAAAATAAAAAAAGATCTAACTAGAGATGAAAAAGAGATATTTTATGTAGGGTTGTATCAGAGGTAAAAAGAGGTTTTTGTCTCTGGTTGAAAAAAGAAAAAGAACAACAAAAATTTTAAAACCTGACCGGGTCAAAGTTCAGAGCTTATTCAGACTTTTTTTTTCAAAAAAGAACAACACCTAAGTTTTATTGTGTTTTTCCTTCTAAATAACCTATTAAAACAAAGTTTTTATCCACTAAAGATCATGTCAACTTTTCTTTATAAAAACACATATTGTATGCTCTTAAAATTTGGATGGGACAAACATTTGATAAAGCACCAAAAATATTAATATATAATTTATAAGGTTAAGTCTACTAAATAGTAACTAAGTTGTTCAACTTTATCCAGGTAAAAGCACCTGGAGTGGGCTCATTATGGACTCGTTGTGGAGCTCACAACGAGCGTTGTCCTCGTTATTACTCGGAGGCGCGTCGTTGTGGGGTCGTTGTGGAGCGACCGTTGTCTCCACAACAGCTCGTTGCCAGAATTTTTGGTTTTTTTTTTTTACTTAAACGGTATTATTACCGTTATTATATTATTTATTTATTTATTTATTTATTTTTTTCAAATTTCACCTGTAAATACAACCTCATTTTAACCAAAAAAAATCACACCTTCTTTCAACAATCTTATTCTTAATCCAATTCAATCTCATACCAATCCCCAAACAAACACAAAATCTTCATCTTCCTCAAACGCTCCCCAAACAAACACAAACAATCCTTCGACGTCGCAATCACAAACACCATCCGGTTTCGCTAACTACTACGGCACAACAAACGCCCTTTTTTCACCCCAAATACCAAACTTTAACCCACAACAAACCCAACAAATTCTAAACACTTATTTAACCCAACAACCGCAACAACCTCAACAACAACAACAAATGTTCACTCCCGAACAATTCGCAATGCATCAACAACTTATGATGCAATATACCCAACAATCCCAAACTTTTTTTCCCCAACAAACCCAATTTCCAACCCAACAAACACAAACCCGAGTTAAAGAAACTCAAGAAATCGTCCAAGAAACGGACGATGTGGTCGAAGAAACCCCACGACCGTCCACGTCTAATCCGAAAAGGAAAAAGATTTGCAAAAAGGTGCAATGGTCGGAAAAGAGGAGATCCTTTTGGCAAAGATGTTGTGCCACATCTCGGAAGATGCCGACAAAGGAAACGCCCAACCCGAAGCGACATTTTGGAAACGGGTCGTTGCGGGTTACAACAAAGAAGCGAGGGCGCAAGAATTGGGGGAGAGGGGCAAGGAGTCCATCAACTCCAAGTTTACGGCGATGAGTGCCTTGGTTAAGGTTTTTATCGGCCACCATGCGGAGGCGGTAAGAAATCGGGAAAGCGGGACCGACGACGCGGCGCTTATCCAAGCGGCTCGACAAATGTACTATTAGGCCGAGGGTTCGCAGTTTAAGC
Organism: Senecio squalidus; assembly: GCA_910822075.1. NCBI lineage: Eukaryota > Viridiplantae > Streptophyta > Magnoliopsida > Asterales > Asteraceae > Senecio > Senecio squalidus. The sequence continues at coordinate 53,518,823 of CAJVGC010000432.1, forward strand.
ATGCGGCGGCGTGGGAAATCTGGAAGGATCACGGCAGATGGCGTGCATTTGTCAAGTTAGACCCTCCAGTCGATACCGTCAACCTAGACGACGATATATTTGCGGATGATGTAGAACAACGACCTCCAGGAAAAAAAAGAGGTAGTAAAAGAAAGGAATCATCCGACGCCTCCGATAAGGCGCAAACATCTTCGTCGTCGACGCTTTGTGGGCTCATCGCGACACACTTGAAAAAGATTACGAAGACAAAAAAGCAAACCGCGGAAAAAAAGGCGCAAACCCTCCAGGCTCAAGAACAAGCGGCTATCCGACAAGAAGAAGCGGCTTACTCTACTGCAAGAAGAGACGATATGATGTTTCTTCAACAAACCACGGAGGGGTTGCCGCCGGCACAAGCGGCTTGGATCGAAACGGATAAAATAAAAATCCTAGAAAAATACGGGATTAATTAGTTTAGTTTTTATTTGTATTGTTTTAATTATTTGTTTTTGTTTTAATTATTTGTATTTTTATTTATTTATCTTATTTAATGTTTTAATTATTAAGTTTTAATATTTTATATTCTTTTAATTATTTATTTATCTTTTATATCAAATGTAAGAAAAAAAATAAAAATAATAAAATAATCCCACAACTTCCACAACCCTCATTATCATACTACCCAAAATCTCACAATCCTCATTCTCACTGTCACGTCAATAATTTTTTCCCCACAACCCCCACAACCCAAATTGTCACTCATTATCACCCCGGGTGCTCTAATACCTAAAATGAAGGATTATTTATATCATATCTAAACATATTATTTTTATTTCCGTGTATTACATAGGTAACGGGCAACCTATCATACCAATACCTTTTTTATTCTTTTTGTATTTTAGGAAAAATGATTTTTATAAATCAAAAAGGAAATCCAACAATGAGATTCTAACCCGGAACCATTTGGTCAAATGCTAACCATCTACCCATCTTCTTCCAAAAACTGTTTCTTCTCAAACTCTAAATCCGAATTTCCCAAAACTGATTAATTTTAATAATTAGAACATTTAAGTAATAATAGAATTTAGAGTATGTGTTTCTTAACTTTGTTACATTGTGAATTTAGTCCGATATGTTTTGAATCTTACTTGTTGTATATAATTCGGATGAAGTAGTGCTTTTTTTAGAGTGAATGTGTTATTTATTAAAATTCTTAGTGTAGATGAAATTGTATAGTATATGTGCTTTATCCAGTTTTGTATAACTTGTTATACAACACCACCACCACTCTTAGTCTGTTAGTTTAGTGAATCGTGAACCAACATTTCTCTATTTCTTGATAAATTACTTGTCACTCTTTTTCTTTACAAATAATCAGATTATGACTTATTTTTATTGTTGTTGGAGGATTTGAGATGAGAAAATGGGAATTTTGATTTTGGTTTAATGAGATTTTGGATATCTAGGTTACAAAAAATAAAAATAAAAAAAAGTTAAAAAAAAAGAAAAAAGATAATAATAATAATAATAAGGCTCATTCTTAGAGCACCCCCCCTTGGCCCACATGGGTCCCACCACACCCACCCTACACATGGGTCCCACAATCTTATTTTGTTTTAATTTTTTTTTTTTTTTTTTAAGTTTGTTTTTGTTTTGTTTTTTATTTTGTATTTTACCAAACACATACTTTTTGCCTTTTCTTTTTTTCAATTAAATAAAATTTTTAAATAAACTATCTTTTCTATTTATTAATAACTTCATTTTTAAAAAATTACTCCAACTTAATAATACAAAACAAATAATTAACAATAACAATTAATTTTATATTATCTCTAATACAAAACATTAGAAAACGAAGATTTATAATTGGGACGCCTAAGGTGAAGGTACAAATCTTGTTGATTCTTATACGGCCGTTCCCATTCGGCATCATATTTATATGTATTCCATTGCGGATGCGTCGGAGGTACCGGATAATATCCTTGCAAATCCACTTTTACAAAGTGATTTCCATTTACTCGAGCAATTACACATATATAATGTTGTTGTGACTCGGGTGGACTGGACCAGAGCGGTAAACACGTCGTATCTCCCATATTGCTCAAAAACAGCAAGACCACATTGTACCTTGAAGCAATTAGAAAACCCATTATCGGCAAAATCATCCAATACTTTTGAATTGCAGGGGTATCTGGTGGAATATCTATTGCTTCATAAATTTTTAGCAATTCAACTTCTCCAAACATAGTAGCGTATGTTGCTTGGTGCATTCTTATCTCTTCTAGCAACTCCCTTCTAATTTGCGGCCAACATTTTTCATTAAGACCGAGACATGAAGCTACCGAACTAAATCCGCAATTCCCATCAGCGAGTACATTATGAATGTTCGTTACGTACGGTTGAAACCAAACTGGAATTTGATCCAATAATGGATCTGAGAAAAATGTTCGGTGTACATAAGAACTATGTCTGGCAGGTTCTTGGTTCAAGTCCGGTTTTTCGAAACCATCACTACTTGATATGTTAGAATAACTACGCCTGGGAGGATCTTGAGGCGGCGTGTGAAATTGTTTCGCCTTTTGTTTTTGTACCTTCACACTTGGACGTCCACGAGTATTATTGTGAACAGCGGGTTCTTGAATCTGAGATATCATTTCCAACTCAGGGTCACAATCATAATTTCCATCTTGTGTCGGTATACATGATGAAAAATGAAGTATCTTCCAGAAAACGTCAATAGACTCTAGTGGAATAAACAGACCTGCATTTAAATAACTTGCAAGTTCGTGCGCACATGGTAACCCAAAACACGACCTCAACTGACAACCACAATTCTCATTTGTGAATTCAGGATCGTTGACGCGACCAAGCTCAGCGTAGATTTTTTTTATAGCACTATGGGAAACCCATCCCCACAATAGTTGGAAACTTGGATGGTCATATTTTGGCCATCTGAAAATTTTGCTTCGCTCTAAGCTTTCTTTGATTATATTAACTTGTGACCATACAACTTTATCTATAATAGGCACAAATGTGTCTAATCTTGATTGCGAGGAACCCAACATTAATTTTACCTTAGCATGCTGACTCTCAACCCTATTAGTAGTTGAATTTCCAAAGTTAAGTGATTTATCAGTCGCCACCGATACGAACATGTGGGCGTATTTGTTTAACCATACCTCATGGAGGTATGTCAAAACATCTGAAAATTTAAAAATGTATTTGTTTCAAAGGTCGGTGATATGTTAAAATGAATGTTAATTACAAAACTTATAGAAAATAATACCTGGATGATGGATCAACTTGACTTGAAGCCGGTTATACAAATGCGTATATGACGTCATTGTAGGGGCTTTAACTAACTCTTTCCACGTATAAAGAAAAGAATTCCATTCTTTTTCTGAGTCAAAATCTTTTTTGCAGATCTTAAAAATATTGTGTAAAATATGCCATCTACAAAGTAATTTATTAGCTTTTGGAAATACTGTTTCACATGCACTCATCAGAGCCAAATCTCTATCTGTGACGATAACCCGTGGTTCATACGTTTCGCCAATGGCAGACTTTAAACAATTTAGTACCCAGATAAAGTTGTTAGTTTTTTCTTTATCTATCAAGACGAATGCTATTGAAAATGTTTTACTGGTAGAAGTAACACCAACGATTTCAAAAAAAGGCAAATTATAAATATTCGTATTATACGTAGCATCCATCAACAAAATATGCGGAAATGCACGCAATATTTCATATGAAACTGGATGGATCCAAAATAATTCTTCTAACTGATTAGTAGAATTATTTGTACGATACTGAAATTCATATCCTTTTACCTTCAAAAATGACATTACAACCTGTATTGGAGTCAGATTTGCTTGCTTGATTGTGCGAAGTTTTGCTTTTGCATTATACACCGTTATGTTTGAAGAAACATTTTCTGGATTCCGCTCCTTTAACGTCGCAAGAATTTCACTAGGCTTTACATTATTACTTGACAAATCTGCAACTAAACGAAATTCATCATCAGTCAATCGCATTGGATATGCATGACCTTCCATATACATTATACGTTCATGATTATGAACTGAATTTTTCATCGTTATCGACCAAACACCATTTGTCTTTGAAAATTTTGCTACCATTTCAAATTTACAGCCAATTTTTTTGCATGGTTTACTTTTTTCAGGCGTTGATTTACTTCTGGATACCCCCCCACGCTCACACATAAATATAATTTTGGCCAAGTAACCATTTTTTGTTTTTGATCTTTTGATGATAATAACTTGACTATGAGAACGTGCTTCCTTTTTCAACCATTCACACAATTCTTCACGATTGTTGAACACCTGAAATTGAGAAGATATTTAGTTAGAATCTGCTAACAGAATATGATTTAGAGTACTATTATATGAAATATTTACCTTATCGGTGGAAAAATCAGACACACTTGACATATCTTCTTGTAAAAAGATATTTAGTTAGAATCTGATAAGGTTATGAATCGATATATAAGTTTTGAATGTTATGAAAATATGATTCAATATAGGTTTGTTTATATAGGAAAAAAATTTCTCTTTAGTCGTATCAAATAATTTCTCATTTTGTCTAGTCGCGTCAAATAGTTTAAGCTTTTGCTTTAGTCAAGTCAAATTTCAGCTTTTGCTTTAGTCACGTCAAATAATTTCATTATTTTGTTTAGTCGCGTCAAGTAATTTCAGCTTTTGCTTTAGTCACCTCAAATAATTTAAGCTTTTGCTTTAGTCAAGTCAAATTTCAGTTTTTGCTTTAGTCACGTCAAATAATTTCATTTTTCTGTTTAGTCGCGTCAAGTAATTTCAACTTTTGCTTTAGTCACTTCAAATAATTTCAGCTTTTCCTTTAGTCGCGTCAAATAATTTTAGTTTTTGTTTTCGTCATATAAATAAAATCAAGATAATTCTTTCACACATAACATTATTATCGACATAAAATAACACAATAATAAAAACCATAAATTTCAAAACCAAATACTCTGATATATTCAATGTTTAGATAACTTAAAAAATATTAATAAAAATAATAATAATAATAATAATAAAATGAAAAAGAAAATAGAAAAAGAAAATAGAAAAAGGTGATGTGATGGAATGTTCTTGGGACCCACCAAGAAGATGTGATAGATTGTTCCTGGGCCCCACCAAGGGGGGGTGCTTGTATTCTTAGAGCACCCCCCCTTGGCCCACATGGGTCCCACCACACCCACCCTACACATGGGTCCCACAATCTTATTTTGTTTTAATTTTTTTTTTTTTTTTTTAAGTTTGTTTTTGTTTTGTTTTTTATTTTGTATTTTACCAAACACATACTTTTTGCCTTTTCTTTTTTTCAATTAAATAAAATTTTTAAATAAACTATCTTTTCTATTTATTAATAACTTCATTTTTTTAAATTACTCCAACTAAATAATACAAGACAAGTAATTAACAATAACAAATAATTTTATATTATCTCTAGTCAAAAACATTAGCAAACGAAGATTTATAATTGGGACGCCTAAGGTGAAGGTACAAATCTTGTTGATTCTTATACGGCCGTTCCCATTCGGCATCATATTTATATGTATTCCATTGCGGATGCGTCGGAGGTACCGGATAATATCCTTGCAAATCCACTTTTACAAAGTGATTTCCATTTACTCGAGCAATTACACATATATAATGTTGTTGTGACTCGGGTGGACTGGACCAGAGCGGTAAACACGTCGTATCTCCCATATTGCTCAAAAACAGCAAGACCACATTGTACCTTGAAGCAATTAGAAAACCCATTATCGGCAAAATCATCCAATACTTTTGAATTGCAGGGGTATCTGGTGGAATATCTATTGCTTCATAAATTTTTAGCAATTCAACTTCTCCAAACATAGTAGCGTATGTTGCTTGGTGCATTCTTATCTCTTCTAGCAACTCCCTTCTAATTTGCGGCCAACATTTTTCATTAAGACCGAGACATGAAGCTACCGAACTAAATCCGCAATTCCCATCAGCGAGTACATTATGAATGTTCGTTACGTACGGTTGAAACCAAACTGGAATTTGATCCAATAATGGATCTGAGAAAAATGTTCGGTGTACATAAGAACTATGTCTGGCAGGTTCTTGGTTCAAGTCCGGTTTTTCGAAACCATCACTACTTGATATGTTAGAATAACTACGCCTGGGAGGATCTTGAGGCGGCGTGTGAAATTGTTTCGCCTTTTGTTTTTGTACCTTCACACTTGGACGTCCACGAGTATTATTGTGAACAGCGGGTTCTTGAATCTGAGATATCATTTCCAACTCAGGGTCACAATCATAATTTCCATCTTGTGTCGGTATACATGATGAAAAATGAAGTATCTTCCAGAAAACGTCAATAGACTCTAGTGGAATAAACAGACCTGCATTTAAATAACTTGCAAGTTCGTGCGCACATGGTAACCCAAAACACGACCTCAACTGACAACCACAATTCTCATTTGTGAATTCAGGATCGTTGACGCGACCAAGCTCAGCGTAGATTTTTTTATAGCACTATGGGAAACCCATCCCCACAATAGTTGGAAACTTGGATGGTCATATTTTGGCCATCTGAAAATTTTGCTTCGCTCTAAGCTTTCTTTGATTATATTAACTTGTGACCATACAACTTTATCTATAATAGGCACAAATGTGTCTAATCTTGATTGCGAGGAACCCAACATTAATTTTACCTTAGCATGCTGACTCTCAACCCTATTAGTAGTTGAATTTCCAAAGTTAAGTGATTTATCAGTCGCCACCGATACGAACATGTGGGCGTATTTGTTTAACCATACCTCATGGAGGTATGTCAAAACATCTGAAAATTTAAAAATGTATTTGTTTCAAAGGTCGGTGATATGTTAAAATGAATGTTAATTACAAAACTTATAGAAAATAATACCTGGATGATGGATCAACTTGACTTGAAGCCGGTTATACAAATGCGTATATGACGTCATTGTAGGGGCTTTAACTAACTCTTTCCACGTATAAAGAAAAGAATTCCATTCTTTTTCTGAGTCAAAATCTTTTTTGCAGATCTTAAAAATATTGTGTAAAATATGCCATCTACAAAGTAATTTATTAGCTTTTGGAAATACTGTTTCACATGCACTCATCAGAGCCAAATCTCTATCTGTGACGATAACCCGTGGTTCATACGTTTCGCCAATGGCAGACTTTAAACAATTTAGTACCCAGATAAAGTTGTTAGTTTTTTCTTTATCTATCAAGACGAATGCTATTGAAAATGTTTTACTGGTAGAAGTAACACCAACGATTTCAAAAAAAGGCAAATTATAAATATTCGTATTATACGTAGCATCCATCAACAAAATATGCGGAAATGCACGCAATATTTCATATGAAACTGGATGGATCCAAAATAATTCTTCTAACTGATTAGTAGAATTATTTGTACGATACTGAAATTCATATCCTTTTACCTTCAAAAATGACATTACAACCTGTATTGGAGTCAGATTTGCTTGCTTGATTGTGCGAAGTTTTGCTTTTGCATTATACACCGTTATGTTTGAAGAAACATTTTCTGGATTCCGCTCCTTTAACGTCGCAAGAATTTCACTAGGCTTTACATTATTACTTGACAAATCTGCAACTAAACGAAATTCATCATCAGTCAATCGCATTGGATATGCATGACCTTCCATATACATTATACGTTCATGATTATGAACTGAATTTTTCATCGTTATCGACCAAACACCATTTGTCTTTGAAAATTTTGCTACCATTTCAAATTTACAGCCAATTTTTTTGCATGGTTTACTTTTTTCAGGCGTTGATTTACTTCTGGATACCCCCCCACGCTCACACATAAATATAATTTTGGCCAAGTAACCATTTTTTGTTTTTGATCTTTTGATGATAATAACTTGACTATGAGAACGTGCTTCCTTTTTCAACCATTCACACAATTCTTCACGATTGTTGAACACCTGAAATTGAGAAGATATTTAGTTAGAATCTGCTAACAGAATATGATTTAGAGTACTATTATATGAAATATTTACCTTATCGGTGGAAAAATCAGACACACTTGACATATCTTCTTGTAAAAAGATATTTAGTTAGAATCTGATAAGGTTATGAATCGATATATAAGTTTTGAATGTTATGAAAATATGATTCAATATAGGTTTGTTTATATAGGAAAAAAATTTCTCTTTAGTCGTATCAAATAATTTCTCATTTTGTCTAGTCGCGTCAAATAGTTTAAGCTTTTGCTTTAGTCAAGTCAAATTTCAGCTTTTGCTTTAGTCACGTCAAATAATTTCATTATTTTGTTTAGTCGCGTCAAGTAATTTCAGCTTTTGCTTTAGTCACCTCAAATAATTTAAGCTTTTGCTTTAGTCAAGTCAAATTTCAGTTTTTGCTTTAGTCACGTCAAATAATTTCATTTTTCTGTTTAGTCGCGTCAAGTAATTTCAACTTTTGCTTTAGTCACTTCAAATAATTTCAGCTTTTCCTTTAGTCGCGTCAAATAATTTTAGTTTTTGTTTTCGTCATATAAATAAAATCAAGATAATTCTTTCACACATAACATTATTATCGACATAAAATAACACAATAATAAAAACCATAAATTTCAAAACCAAATACTCTGATATATTCAATGTTTAGATAACTTAAAAAATATTAATAAAAATAATAATAATAATAATAATAAAATGAAAAAGAAAATAGAAAAAGAAAATAGAAAAAGGTGATGTGATGGAATGTTCTTGGGACCCACCAAGAAGATGTGATAGATTGTTCCTGGGCCCCACCAAGGGGGGGTGCTTGTATTGCCACCCTAATAATAATAATGGTGGTGATATGTGAAAGGGGAAGAAGAGAGAGAGAGGTGATGATGTATACTTGTACTATACAAATAGATAAAACATAAAGGAACAATGGATCAAAGAGTTGGACAAAATGTATTAGGGGTTGTATATTCCTTTTTACCCGGTAAACTACAAGTTTTTATAATATCGAAACAGATTAGCAGGTTTTGGTATGATATAGGTAATAAAAAAAAAACTTTTAGTATTACTTTGATAAAATTGAACAAGTTTGTTTCTATTTAGTAGACTTAACCCATATTTGTACATATAAGATTATAAAAAAATTACAAAATAATCTTATAGATAGGTTAAAAGTGTATATTACAAACTTCCTAGTTGATTGTCTCATAGTACGTGTCATTTGTTATATATCTTATGGCGATTGTTTCTTCGGTAAATTCTTTCTTAATCATGTTATTTTTTTATGATTGGAGATACGGATATTCCTTATATTATATGAATATTTGTTGTATTTCTTCGATTGGTTATATTATGATATTGATTATTATTCTTGTACACATTTTTAAATTTCTTTAAAGTATTTGTTTCGTTCCTATTATATTCATTTGATATCATTTCCTTAAAAAAACGTTATTTATTGCTTCTTTATGAGAATTTCACAATTATTTTAATATATGTTTCTTTTGATCATTTTAGTATGTCTATCTTAAACTTTTTTATTTATTCGTAACCTACCCTTATTAATTTCCTAATTCCTTCGATACATGTTTCTTATGATTATCGATATAAATTCCTTCTTCTTATAATATGTATATCTTTTGACCATTTGTACGAATTTCCTCTAAGGTGCTGTTCTTTTTTGAAAAAAAAGTCTGAATAGGCTCTGAACTCTGACCCGGTCAGAGGTTTTAAAAATTTTGTTGTTCTTTTTTTTTTTCAACCAGAGACAAAAAACCTCTTTTTACCTCTGATACAACCCTACATAAAAAAACCTATTTTGACCTCTGATTACCTCTTTCTCTTCACCATTAAGTTTTCCATCCTTAAATTCAAGTAATTTTTGATTTTTTTTCAATGGTTTGTCACTTCATTTCGTTATATAAATTGATATTGATGATTGTTTGTTAGATTTAGGTGATATAATTTTTTTTTTAAATGTATTTGTTTTCGATTGCATATAAACTCCTACTATTACATTGACTTTTATGTGAACTTTTCTTTTGTTAATTATTTTTATATCTTGAAATTGATGTTAGACAATTAGTTTATTAATTTGTTCAAATAAGTAATATGAATATGTATGGATTGAACGTGCTTTTGGTGTTTTGAAAGCACGTTTTCCCATCTTGAAAAGAATGGCTCCCTATTCTTTGGTGAAACAAAGAGATATTACTATTGCATGCTTTGCTATTCATAATTTTATACGAAAAGAAGGATTAAGTGATGATTTTTTCTCCGAATATGATCGAGGTGAAGTACATGCTAACGAGAATGTACAAGATGGGGACGAGTACGATGAGGACGAGGTTCAAACACATAGAAATACAACATATCAACAATATATGATCAATTGTCGAGATCAACTTGCGGCACAATTAATGCAAAATGTTGAAAATGTTGTTTGAATATTATCTTTATTTGAAAAATGTTGCCACTATGTTTGAACATTTTTATGATTGTTTTTATTTAAGACGGTTTATAAATGCAACAGTTTAGTATTAATATAGTAAAACAGATGTTACGAAGAAAAAAAGAACATAGTATATTGATTCAGATCAGAGTTTTGGACCACCTCTGGTTATTCAGAGCTGGTATTCAGATTCAGAGGAAAAACCTTTGGTTCAAAATACAGCACCTAAATCTCTTTGAAAATTTTGTTGAGTGATTTAAAATATTATTGGTATGACATGTATGTTTATATAAAAGTTTATTTAAGTTTTTCTTGAAAGCATATTGGTTTACTTGATCATTGGGTTTGCTAACGAGAATTTATGATAGCATGTAGATTTGGAAATGAATAATCTAAAATTATTTTATGTGTTGGTGTCAAAACTTGTGTTTCGACAACCCGTTCCGAAACAACCTTGAAAAAGTCTTGAAGCAAGCCGGTAATGAACACATGTGAGTGTGTGAGTGTGCCATTGGTACAATTATTCGTATCGAGTATCTCTCATTTTGTGTGGCTTTGCATGTCTCGAATAGGCCCCGTTTAAGTTGTTATTTCATAAGTCGCATGATACTCTTTTTATGTGACTCGTGACAAGAGTTAGGTCGACCTAACCGGTGGATTGACACATGATTTTCAAACAAATGATGTACCACGTTATAAGACAAAGTATTGGGTGGAAGTAAAATGTTTAGGTACATTATAAAGTACTTTAGAAAACATACTTAGGAGTTCATAAATCACTTTGAAAAGTTGTAAAAGTATTTGGAAATTTATATTATATATGTCGGTTAAAACAATTTCTTTGATTAAAACAATTTCTTTGAATATGACTAATATTAACCTATCCACGGAGGTCCCATGGGCTTTTTATTGTGACACAACTAATGTGGCATCCACCGAAGTTGTGTATTTTGTTATATATACGAAGACTCTTTTTAATGACCCGGATTGTGGTAAGATTATTTTCTTTTTATAAAATGCTTATAGATCGGTCGTAGCTGTCACACCTCGCTCAGGCGGAAACCCGATGTGCGAGCAGTTTCAACAGTTCAGAGGTCATAAGGTTACAACATTTATAATAACAAAACATCATCGAACTAAATAAGTAAATTTGAAGTACAAGGTTTACATAATACGAAATAAATAAAGTACAGTGAAAACAAAACAGAACCTAAAGGAACTAAGTCAAAGCAAAACAAGTTCCACGAAAATGATCCAAATAGTCACAAAAGCAATCATCAATCAACTGCAACCTCAAACCCCTGAAAAGCGTAAAAATACGACGTCAACATAAAGTCGGTGGGTTATTCGCATTTTTATAAAAACATTAAGTTTTAAAAGGTTTGACCCAATTTGAAATATATAAGTCCAAACATAGTAATAATATCTTGTTTATAAACAAAGCAAGATACATGCATAACCTTAGATAATAAATACACATGAGGCTTACGTTTAATAGCAACATCTACCCCCTCCTTAGTGTGTCAAACTAAGGCTTAGTCATCGAATAATAATCGGTCATAACATCGACTCATAGGGACAAAGTACCCTCGTCGTCCCATATTAGCGATGAGGGTTTGTAAAACCCGTATAGATCTATATATATGTACTGGTGGCTTAATAAGAGTTAACAGGCGTGTATACGAGGGACTTATAATATCACTAGGGCCATATAAGTAAGGTAACACTAATCTAAAGGCATCACAATCCACAAATATATAAAACAGTAAAAAGGGCAACAAATAACTCACAAATCAGCAATAAATACGTCGGGAAGACAAATCAGGAGAATATCGCTCCACCGCCTAAGTGCCCTAGCATAAAGACATCAAAAGTCTAAGTATCTCTATAAGTGTAGTAAGGTTTAGCTTTATTAATTAACGGTATCTTATATAGTATATTAAAAGTGTTGCAACCAATAATATTTTGAGTCAATGACGAATAGAAAAGAATGATATTTCAAGCCGATAATGACTACCAGAAATATCGATTGAAGATTGAATACTGATACCAAAGTTGGTCGAAATTCGCCAAAATCAACATTATGAGATAGTTGATTTTAGTCAAATTCGACGATTACGAAAAGAGTCAAAGTCAACTAAAAAGTTAATATTCGACATTTGAAGAATTTAAATATTTTGAGTAAATATAGTTTGAAAACAATTTTTATAAGAGTTTGACGAAAGATATAATATTTATTATAATTTAAGATTACGATCGCATTTTTGAGAAAAATATATTTATCGAAAATATATACGGTTAACGAATATCATAATAATAACTATTATGTTTATGATTGCAATTACGTCTTGAGTCCAAAAGTTCATTTGTCAATATATATATATATATATATATATATATATATATATATATATATATATATATATATATATATATATATATATATATATATATATATATATATATATATATAGGGGTGGGTTAATGTAAAAAGGATTTAAAATAAAAAGGATAGAGAGGATTTTGGACCAATCATTTAGTCAACAAAAAGGGATTTTGAAAAAGTCAACGCGGTGGCATTTTGGTAATATTTTCGAACTTTCATACCCTTTTGGTAATTTAGAAATCTGGTTTTTTTTTTTTTTTTTTTTATTCTTTCCAGATTTACTCATTTTATTTAATCTTTGTGCATACCTATTTCAATCTTTGTGCATCGATTTTCTTGTGCATCGATTTTATCAAAATAACGTGTGTATTGATTATACAAAACATATCTACCGCCGGAAAATCCACCGGAAAATCAAATCCACCAAAACAAAACAAATCAATCCACCAAAGCAAACAAAACATATGCATAAAAAAAACATGTGCATAAAAGAAATCAATGTGCATAAACAAAACATGTGCATAAGTATTTTCTTAGCATCCGCCACCGTCATTTCCACCTTATCCGGCGACGGTATCGGGATCTAGAAACTCATGTTTCCACCTTCTCCGGCGTCATTTCCACCTCTTCACCGTCAATAAGAAAAACAGAACATATATTGTATTGTTGAGATGGTTAGTTCTTCGGGAGCTTCGATGTAGATATGAATCTGAAACAGAACATATGATAAAAGTTGTTAGTATCACATATTTCTTGGTTAATAAAATCAAAATCACCTAAAAACAAAACATAACCTGAACCGTCGCAGAACGCCGCCGGAAAGCAGATCGCCGGAAACCTCGAAAGCAGATCGCCGGAAAACTCGAAACTGAAAGATTGCCGGAAAGCAGATCGAAAGCAGATCGCCGGAAAGCAGATCGCCGGAAAGCAGATCGCCACTGTCACACCGGAAATCACCGCGTCACACCGGAAATCACCGCCGTCACCTGAAAGCTCGCAGAACGCCGCCGGAAAGCAGCAGGTGGTGGTGGTTGTGGTTCGTCGTCGCAGGTGGTGGTGGTGGTGTGGTTCGCCGTCGCAGTGGTGTTTGGTGAGGATAGCGGCGGAGATGTGGACGGCGGAGGTCACGGCGATGGAGGTCACGGCGGCAAAGGTCACGGCGGCGGCTGCCGGAGCTGCGGCGGAAGTCGGAGGAGCAGATCAGATCTAGTTGAGAGAGAGAGATATTTTTTTTAGTTGATGTTAGGGTTTGATTTTGGGATTAAAAGTGGATCTGGAATTTTTAGATTTATGGTGTTAAATGACCCTTTTGCCCTTCATGGGGTTTTTTTGGGGTTTTAAATTTTGGGACACGTGTCAGCCCCACAACCCTCCCTATTCTTTTTATTTTAAATCCCTTTTTATTATATCCTAGTTCTATATATATATATATATATATATATATATATATATATATATATATATATATATATATATATATATATATATATATATTAATTTATGTATAATAATATATGTATGTATATTTTCGTTTGTTCAAATATATAGGATTTAGGTGGCAAAACCGGGAAAAATACGTATTGTAGCTTCACTGCGGCGCATTGAGCTTGGTTTTGCAACCCGTTGCGTTGCAGTCAGCTGTACTGCGGCGCAGTGTGCCAAAAACCCACTTTTAAACTTTCTTTTATACGTTTTAAGTGCCGAAAACATTTATATTAAGTCTTAATATTAATATGTCATACAAATAGATAATAATAATAATAATAATAATGGTGGTGATATGTGAAAGGGGAAGAAGAGAGAGAGAGGTGATGATGTATACTTGTACTATACAAATAGATAAAACATAAAGGAACAATGGATCAAAGAGTTGGACAAAATGTATTAGGGGTTGTATATTCCTTTTTACCCGGTAAACTACAAGTTTTTATAATATCGAAACAGATTAGCAGGTTTTGGTATGATATAGATAATAAAAAAATAAACTTTTAGTATTACTTTGATAAAATTGAACAAGTTTGTTTCTATTTAGTAGACTTAACCCATATTTGTGCATATAAGATTATAAAAAAATTACAAAATAATCTTATAGATAGGTTAAAAGTGTATATTACAAACTCCCTAGTTGATTGTGTCATAATACGTGTCATTTGTTATATATCTTATGGCGATTGTTTCTTCGGTAAATTCTTTCTTAATCATGTTATTTTTTTATGATTGGAGATACATATATTCCTTATATTATATGAATATTTGTTGTATTTCTTCGATTGGTTATATTATGATATTGATTATTATTTTTGTACACATTTTTAAATTTCTTTAAAGTATTTGTTTCGTTCCTATTATATTCATTTCATATCATTTCCTTAAAAAAAACGTTATTAATTGCTTCTTTATGAGAATTTCACGATTATTTTAATATATCTTTCTTTTGATCATTTTAGTATGTCTATCTTAAACTTTTTTATTTATTCGTAACCTACCCCTATTAATTTCCTAATTCCTTCGATACATGTTTCTTATGATTATCGATATAAATTCCTTCTTCTTATAATATGTATATCTTTTGACCATTTGTACGAATTTCCTCTAAATCTCTTTGAAAATTTTGTTGAGTGATTTAAAATATTATTGGTATGACATGTATGTTTATATAAAAGTTTATTTAAGTTTTTCTTGAAAGCATATTGGTTTACTTGATGATTGGGTTTGCTAACGAGAATTTATGATAGTATGTAGATTTGGAAATGAATAATCTAAAATTATTTTATGTGTTGGTGTCAAAACCTGTGTTTCGACAACCCGTTCCGAAACAGCCTTGAAAAAGTCTTGAAGCAAGCCACTAATGAACACATGTGACTGTGTGAGTGTGCCATTGGTAAAATTATTCGTATCGCGTATCTCTCATCTTGTGTGGCTTTGCATGTCTCGAATAGGCCCCGTTTAAGTTGTTATTTCATAAGTCGCATGATACTCTTTTTATGTGACTCGTGACAAGAGTTAGGTCTACCTAACTAGTGGATTGACACATGATTTTCAAACAAATGATGTACCACATTATAAGACAAAGTATTGGGTGGAAGTAAAATGTTTAGGTACATTATAAAGTACTTAGAACACATACTTAGGAGTTCATTAAAACACTTTGAAAAGTTGTAAAAGTATTTGGAAATTTATATTATATATGTCGGTTAAAACAATTTCTTTGAATATGACTAATATTAACCTATCCACGGAGGTCCCATGGGCTCTTTATTGTGACACAACTAATGTGGCATCCACCGAAGTGGTGTATTTTGTTATATATACGAAGACTCTTTTTAATGACCCGGATTGTGGTAAGATTATTTTCTTTTGATAAGATGCTTATAGATCGGTCGTAGCTGTCACACCTCGCTCAGGCGGAAACCCGATGTGCGAACAGTTTCAACAGTTCAGAGGTCACAAGGTTACAACATTTATAATAACAAAACATCATCGAACTAAATAAGTAAATTCGAAGTACAAGGTTTACATAATACGAAATAAATAAAGTACAGTGAAAACAAAACAGAACCTAAAGGAACTAAGTCAAAGCAAAACAAGTTCCACGAAAATGATCCAAATAGTCACAAAAGCAATCATCAATCAACTGCAACCTCAAACCCCTGAAAAGCGTAAAAATACGACGTCAACATAAAGTCGGTGGGTTATTCGCATTTTTATAAAAACATTAAGTTTTATAAGGTTTGACCCAATTTGAAATATATAAGTCCAAACATAGTAATAATATCTTGTTTATAAACAAAGCAAGATACATGCATAACCTTAGATAATAAATACACATGAGGCTTACGTTTAATAGCAACATCTACCCCCTCCTTAGTGTGTCAAACTAAGGCTTAGTCATCGAATAATAATCGGTCACAACATCGACTCATAGGGACAAAGTACCCTCTCCGTCCCATATTAGCGATGAGGGTTTGTAAAACCCGTATAGATCTATATATATATGTACTGGTGGCTCAATAAGAGTTAACAGGCGTGTATACGAGGGACTTATAATATCACTAGGGCCATATAAGTAAGGTAACACTAATCTAAAGGCATCACAATCCACAAATATATAAAACAGTAAAAATGGCAACAAATAACTCACAAATCAGCAATAAATACGTCGGGAAGACAAATCAGGAGAATATCGCTCCACCGCCTAAGTGCCCTAGCATAAAGACATCAAAAGTCTAACTATCTCTATAAGTGTAGTAAGGTTTAGCCTTATTAATTAACGGTATCTTATATGGTATATTAAAAGTGTTGCAACCAATAATATTTTGAGTCAATGACGAATAGAAAAGAATGATATTTCAAGCCGATAATGACTACCAGAAATATCGATTGAAGATTGAATACTGATACCAAAGTTGGTCGAAATTCGCCAAAATAAACATTATGAGATAGTTGATTTTAGGCAAATTTGACGATAACGAAAAGAGTCAAAGTCAACTAAAAAGTCAATATTCGACATTTGAAGAATTTAAATATTTTGAATAAATATAGTTTGAAAACAATTTTTATAAGAGTTTGACGAAAGATATAATATTTATTATAATTTAAGATTACGATCGCATTTTTGAGAAAAATATATTTATCGAAAATATATATGGTTAACGAATATCATAATAATAACTATTATGTTTATGATTGCAATTACGTCTTGAGTCCAAAAGTTCATTTGTCAATATATATATATATTACTTTATGTATAATAATATATGTATGTATATTTTTGTTTGTTCAAATATATAGGATTTAGGTGGCAAAACCGGGAAAAATACGTATTGTAGCTTCACTGCGGCGCATTGAGCTTGGTTCCGCAACCCGTTGCATTGCAATCAGCTGTATTGCGGCGCAGTGTGCCAAAAACCCACTTTTAAACTTTCTTTTGTACGTTTTAAGTGCCGAAAACATTTATATTAATACTTAATATTAATATGTCATTATGTATATTATATGAATATGTATATACGTTTATTTATATACTATATGTGTAAGTTTGTACATAATAACAAGTAATAATACTAATTAGAGTTTAAAAAACAATCATATGCATACTTAAGTCCAATTAGTACAAAATAGTCCAATAATCCAAATAATCCACTGTCGATGAAATTTCACTATTAATACATATTTTTTACTTATAATTTTCTCGTTTTATAAGTTTACTTCCATTATCCATATTCATCTATTTATATATTATTTAGACGAATTAAGTGATAATTAAGAAAACGAAAAGAGATTTAGGGATTAATTAGAGAGTACCGAACACCTCCGCAATAATCAACCAAAATCGCCGGAAAAGGTCTCGAAATCTCCCGGAAAATGAGCTCCAAAAGTGGTGGTGGTGAGGATCCGGCTCCAACATACAAAACACACACTTATTAGTATATGACCTTTAAAATAAGAGATACATTAAAATTTTGGAGAGATTTCCCTTACTAAACTTATTGTGGAGACACCTCCACGGTAGTAAGCTAGAAATCCAAGAATATGAGATGATGGTGGAAAATAACTCTTGCAAAAACACATATGATTTATGTTAGAATCCCTAACATAAACAAAGAAGAAAAGAAGAGATAAAAGTTGAAGATTTGTGTTGAAAAATGCTTACCAAAGGAAGAATAATCAAAGATATGATGTAGAATATGAGGATGGAACCTTCTTCTATAAAGAACTCACTTGTATGTATGTGTTTGTGTTCTCATTTTTCTATAAATGAGATAAAGAAATGAGAGATAAATAGTGGAAAGTGAGTTGGATAAAAGAAGAAATGAGAGAAAAAGATGTAAGGATGAGTTATGGTATGAAAAAGAGTTAGAGAATGTTGTTAGATCTTGAATATCGTCTAACCCACTCATTTTAGGAAGTTCCAACCAAAAATCATGTGCAAAGAAAGTTGTGGATTTCAACACATTGCAAAAAGACGTTTTTAACTTTTTGTTTCCGAAGCTATGACTGCATAGCAGTCCATAGTGACTGCGACGCAGCCCGCTATTGACCAAAACTTAACTTTCGTTAACATTCCGTTAAAAGGACTGAATTTGTAATAAACTTAACCTTAATTTTCGTTAAAAGACTAACTTTGTAATATACTTTTAACGTTAATCTTAATCATATAATTGAAGGCATAAAGCACCCTAACTTATCTTACGAGCATACTCATCATTAAAATCGCTTCTTATTCTTTGTTATAATCAAACGAGAGTTCAATCAGTAAGAAAAAAAAAAGAGAAATGTATACCAGTATCGATTGAAGGATTGTATCAATTTAGAGAGGAAGCATCGATCAGAAGAAGGATGCATCGATAATCACGTACGTACCTTTTTCTTTTGTTTTTAAAATTATAAATAGTTTTTATATTTATTTTATTTTTGATAAAAAAGAGAAACAAATAATAAAATTATTAAAAAAACATTTATAGATAAACAAATAAATAAGGTTTTGAAAATTTGTAGGTTTAAACTTTACGAGTAAAGTTTAGGTATTTTTTTAAAAGGGAATTTTTTTAGTTTTTCAAACCAAATTAGATACACGTTGTGAATCTCTAATTTGTTTGAGAAAGTAACAAAATAACAAGTAAGAAATCTGAGTTTCTGCAAGAAAAATCGGACAACACCAAGACGGTGTAAGTTTACTACGAGTACAAAGTAGACAACTGTAACCGACGAGTTACATAGGTAAGACGATAAGAGAAACCTTCGCGTTTCAAAGTAAGAGAAACCTTCACGTTTCACGGTAAGAAAAACCTTTGGGTTTCAAAGTAAGAGAAACACTTGTGTTTCAAAGCAAAAAAAAAACTAATTATACGATCAGAAGAAAGAAAGTAAGATGTACGCTTGATCACATTTGGTGATCACAAGTAAGCAAGAAAGAAAGAAGCAAGTTTGATCACGTTTGGTGATCACCAGAAAGAAAGAAAGTACGGAAGCAACACAAAATGCCAGAAGAAGAAAACTTGTTCAGATTTTCCGGGAATCAGAAGACCAAAGGATTGTTAGAGACAGTTGGTAGATTCGCCCAGCAAATAAGAAAAAAAGGGATTTTTTCCGTTCTAAGAAGAAGATTCTTAGGAGACGATAAAACCAGGAGGAATAATATTTGAAGAAAGAAGAAACAAACAATGCTCAATTCTAAATTCTACAACAAATACTTAAAGTGTCAGTGAAGAAGGCCCTCAGTATTGAAGATTATTGTTATTCAAATGATAATTCAGATAGAAGGATGACAAAAAGAAATTGATGACTATGTCATCATTTTGCTATAAAAACAAAGAATTAGGAATAAGTGATTTTGTCATTAAGGGGGAATGTTGGAATTATAGTGACAAAATCTAATTATTAGTTAAAAAATTGTAATTATCAAAAGTGTAATTAGGCAATAGTGAAAATGTGTGTTGTTTCAAACACCACCAATTGTCACCGTAGTAACCGTCAGTAACCACCACTGAACCATTGTGATGGTTGGAAGACACCAGTTGATTAGTATAAATGAGAACCAAATTGTAAAAAAACAATTTGTATGTATTTTCATATTTCTATTGGATTTTAGTTTAATAAAGATCTTGTCAATTAGATTTCCAACAATGAGCATGATTCAATCAACCCTAGTGTTTGGAAGCTTTCCTAGATCGACTACTTCTAAGGTTCTTGATAACAGTCTCGGGTCTAGGTTAATTTTCTAAAAACAAAAAACTCTTTGGAGTGGGGGTCAACAAAATTGAGGTTATAAGTTTAGTCTCCAAATCTGAATCGGGAAGTCTTGGTACAAATTCCGTCAAAGACTATATGTTATAGCGGAAGATTAAATCTTCTCAAATCTGAATCGGGAAGTCTTGGTACATATTAATTCATCTTTTAAAGCTGTTGAAAAAGATAAAACTTTCTCAAAGTTTTTGAAGATTTTTTTTTTTTTTGGGATGTGTAACTAGACGAAAAAAATAATATATTGAATCTCTAGGAATCAAGTTATTTCACATACGAAAAAAGGGTGTCATGGAACTGCTAGCCAATAAATTACCAAATTAGCTATCTTGGATCATCTTTCAAACGACGAATCGAAAATGGGAGAAACACGGTGTGAAATTTGGATCGGTGGTAACACTTTGGCCCATTGGTTCCAACGAATATGGGCTTGGAACCAGAAAAGTGATGCTCATTGGCCGACTGGTTCCACTTCTAAATGGCTCCCCACTCCAAACTAGGCCTCCTGGATACGACCCATCTGGCCGTCCAGAAAGTGATCAAATCTACGAGTTTCAATCCCTCTTAGTAAAGCTATCCTTAAACGAAAATAAAGAAAACTCATGGGTGTTACTAGGTACAACAATATTCTTAGTAAGTCTATTACCAAAGCTATCAAAAGCAGCTCACTGATTATAGAGGGCGAATTAAACAACCTGGTGGAACAATCTTGACCCAAAGAAAGATAGCGTCTTCTTTTGAAAATTAGCCAAGAATCGTCTTCCTACCTGGGTTAAACTCGACTCTAAAGGCATTGACCTTCACTTCAGGAGATGCCATGTTTGTGACTATGACCAATAAACAAATATGCACCTTTTTCTAAATGCCAAGTCGCAAGAAGAGTATGGATCCTTGTCGCTAGGTGGTGGAATTTGACCCTGTTCAACCATATACCATCAACTCCCTCCTAAAATTGAAGGACTTTTCTCCGTCCACTAGCAACAAAATATGTTGGACGTAGGGATTCAGTCAGCAATTTGGGCTATATGGAGGAACATAAACAAGTTTCGCTTCCACAACAAAACGGTAAGAGCCCAAAGCTATTTGTGAAGAAATCATGATCATGTCTTTCGTCGGCTTCTAATTTGAACAAAAATATCAAGCGGCTTGATTGAATATGTAACCCATATTGTATGTCTTTAAATTAAAATTTTATATATTCTTACCTTAGCTTCTTAGTTTTTTTTTTTTTTTTTTTTTTTGACCGGCAATGTTAGTGATTCGGGGTCATAGTGACATCCAACTGGACAGTATGCGACCTACGAACCTTACACCAAATTTAGTTATCACCTAATATTCGGCTCGAACCCAAGACTTTCTCTAGGGAATGTCAATCTCCTACCAATGGGACAAACCCCCATTGGCAGCTTCTTAGCTTCTTGCTTCTTGCTAATAGGTTTTTCTATAAAAGTACGACGTTCAAAAAGAAAAGGACAACCCAGTTTTGTAGACAGTGGGAGGTGTTTGTTAATATGCAATACTATTTTTTCTTCTCTAACCATGTTCCAAGGACCACCCTTCCATATATGGTTGTGTGTGATGAAGTGTGTCATTACTCTTCCTTATTAATTTTGTAAGGATCATATGGAAATGTGCAAATTATTATATTTTAATGTTTTGGAATTTTGCATTTTAGTCCCTAGACTTTAAGGACTTAGTGGTTTTCCCCCCTAAACTTTAAAGACTTAGCGGTTTCCTCCCCTTAACTTTAAAAACTTTAACGCTTTTTCACCCTCAACTTTAAAAAATATCCCTTTTTCACCCTAAACTTTAAACGACTTTTAGCTTTTCCTGTCTGCACTTTATATGTTGTTTCGTTTTTCCCCCCTCGGCTTTAAATAATGCTTTTACGCTTTCTACCCCTCGGAATTTTATTTGGATTCAACTAATACGAACATCTACTCAGATTAATAATAAATAACGGTATCGTTTTAGCAAATAGTTTATACTTCGATAAAAAAGTAAAAAAACAAAAACTCGAGTCGTTTTATCCGGAGTAGGATAAACACATCCTCTCCTCTTCTCGCTTCGATCAATGACTTGATCCGGAGCTGATGGGATGGAAGGTCGTAAAAGTATTATTTAAAGTAAAAAAAAAGTTACGATAAGTAAGAAATAAAAAAGACGTGGAAGCCCAACAATAATAAGCCCAAAAAAACCCAAAAAAACACCCTCATCCCATACCCGGGCACGAACCATGGCCTCATCTTGCATGCGACGGAATAAGCCCAATGATGAACACAAGGTGAAGAGCGAATACAAAGCGAAGAACGAACACTGCCTAACACTAACGCCGAAATTGACGAACCCGTGCAACGCACGGGATCCTTCTAGTTGTCATTAAAAAGCTAAGGTGTTTGGGGTAAATAATATATTAAAAAAATCTGGGCTAATTTTTTGAAAATTAATCAAATTTTAAATCCAAAAATATTATATGCATCAATCTTTAAATTGGTCTATTATATGTATCTAACTTTCAAAAATCGATATTTTATATATCCAACCAATGAAATCTTAGCAAAACGATGATGTGGCAACTTACGTGACACATTATATGGATGACACGTATTGTTGAATACATACAATAGCAGATTTTTGAAAGTTGGATACATTCAATAAAGATTTTTGAAAGTTAAATACATACAATAGCCAATTTAAAGATGGATACATACAATAGTTTTAGATATAAAGTTCGATGCATTTCTAAACAATTAGTCCAAAAAAACCTTAACGAAACCTAAACATCTATACAACGTGATTACCACAATATTGAAATTTTAAAAATTTGTTAACAATAAAATTAAAATACAATGAAACATTCCAAAAGTTAGACCAAAAGTCAAAAACCTTGCTTAATTTTCCACTTTCCAAGTGGAAAGTAGTAATCCACTATATGTTGTCTATCCTTTACTCCACCTATGTAGATCATGCTTCGAAAAACTTTTGCATATATAAACTCACCCTAGTAACTATTTGAGGAAACATATCAAAACATATAGAAACAAAGATGGAAGTTTTTTCTCAAAAACTACTAACTATGATATCTGTCTTTCTATTACTACTTGATCATCATCATGCCAACGCTGCGGTTTCAGGTAAACTATCCTTATTCAATGTTTAAAAGTATAAGTTTTCTTTATGTGTATGTGAAAGTTGCTTCTTAACAATCTTTGTGAGAAATTAGATAATGATTTCGAGTGTATCCAAACATCGAGGAAGTTGATTCAGGCTTGGCAACAGAAAGTTGGGGTCCCAAAGAGCGAAAGAAAGCTACGAACAGTTTCATCTCCACCTGCACCAAAGGCCAACCGTGTTCGTTCTTTCAACGTGATTCCACCACCACCACCCCCTTTGACTTGAACTTTATAAGGTTCTGAGGCCCACCTGTTAATCTGTTGTGTTCTGCTTGTTTTAGTATATAATGACATACTAATTACTGTTTAAAATATATGTAAAATATAAGTCGTTGCTAATATAATGTAAAGATCAAATCTCATACATAAATTTTATCGAGTATTTACCATTTTCTCATCAACTCTTGGAGTCTAAGCCTTGTGGTAAAATGAATTTGGATAAACTCCTTACAAATATGAGAGATTCCATTTTTAATATTGACAACATTTATGTAGAAACAAGTCATTACCCAAAAGAAGAAAGTACATATCTAAATATTCAAACATGTATACTTTTAATTGTACAATAAATAGATATATTGTTTGAAAATTTATCGAATTTTCTATTAAAGGAACTTATTGTATATATCCAAATCCTAAAATAGGTATTGTATAAGGTTTTATATATCTATAATATATATTAAAAAGTTTAAAAACCACTAACATTAATTTTAAACATTTAGATAAAAATAAAAATTTCATCATTAACTATTTTTACTTTAATATTTCCATTAGAAATATAAACTTAATCTTTGAACTTTAATTAATATTTAAATAATGATGGTTTATTCCATTATTTTAAATCTATAGTTTCTTTTGTATACTGAATTTTTATTTTATAAAAACTATTATGTTAAACTAGATTTGTAAGAGAAAAAGAAAAAGAAAATTATTGAGTTTTTCTTTATAGTAAACCTTCCGCTTGTTGCTTAAAATCAATATTGTCCTGCATTTGTCATACTATAAGTGCCCTGCCTCAACACAGTTGTTGTTTTCTACTACAAAAATTCAAAATCGAAATGAAGTCACCAAGTGTTTTTCTACTTAATTCTAGTTTTTTCGTTCTCGCTGTCATCTTGTGCTTCCTTATACATCATACTTGACAATGATCAAAGTTTCGTAAGCTGCATCCAATCCTTCCCTAATGCTACGTCTATCACAGGGATCACTTTCTCCCAGACGAGTTCTTCTTTCTTACCTATTTAGCTATAAAGAATAGTGTAGGTCAGATTATAAACATTAGATTGTTCAGGGTGTAGATTGTAAATATTTTGTATTCTGTTAGTTTCTGTTAGTTTCCCTCTTTATAACTGTAACAAACTTTCATTTGGTTAATTAATTTCAGTTAATCTTTTGTATTTTTCTCTCTTCCCCAATATCACCATTGTTATACTTTACATGGTATCAGAGCTACAATGGCTTTGATAACCTAATTTCATTGTGATATTTGTTGCGTTCGTTTTGTGTTTGTAAGATCAATTGTGAAGATTGTTGTAATTTCGATTCTGTTTACAATCGAGTGTCTGATCGATTGATTGAATCATTATTACTCTGAAGATCTTCAACTGTATTCAATTGATTTCATTGTGTTGAAATTTCACAATTTGTGAATTAGGTTAAGATTTGGGGAAAAGTTGTTATTAAAGTTGTTGAGTTGAAAAGTTGTTATTAAAGTTGTTGAGTTGCTTCCGCTGTTGCAAAAATGGATTCTAGTAGTCCGTTGTATGTTCATCCATCTGATGGTCCAGGTTCATTACCAGTTCAAGAGAAGTTAATTGGAGCACAAAACTATCGTCCATGGCGTCGATCAATGGAGATTGGTTTGTCTACCAAGAGAAAATTGGGCTTTGTTAAAGGTACTGTTACTAGACCAGCTAATGTTACAACAAATGCTGTGAATGTAGAAATGTGGGAGACTTGTAACAATCTTGTGATTAGTTGGATTATGAATTCAGTATCTGATTCAATTGCTAAGTCAATTATGTTCATTGGAACTGCATGTGAGATTTGGAATCAGCTAGAGACTAGATTTTCTCTAAGTAATGGTTCTAGAAAATACAAGCTGAGTAAAGAGTGCTTTGAAGTGCAACAAACAAATAGTTCAGTGAGTGAATATTACACTAGGTTGAAGTGTGTTTGGGAAGAATTGGATTCCATTACTGTTTTGCCTAAACTAAGTACTATTACACCTGAAATTTCTGTGTTTCTAAATGCTGTTGAGAAACAAAAGGAAGAACAGAGGTTGTTTCAATTTCTGAATGGATTAGATGAGGTGTATAGTGCTCAGAGAAGTCAATTGTTGTTGATGAATCCTCTTCCTAGTGTAGAGAATGCTTGTGCTGTAATTCAACAAGAAGAGTCACAGAAAGATGTGTTTCAGACTGGTATTTTAAATGTTGAATCTACTGCATTGTTTAGTAAGCAAGAGACTAAAGGAAAATGCTCTATCTGTGGATTTAAGTGGCATCCACCTGAGAAATGTTGGGAAAAGGTGGGGTATCCAGTTTGGCATCACAAGTATAAGCAATCTCAGTCACAGAATAGACAGACTCAACCAAGGGCAAAGAGTTTTGGAAATGGTTCAGGAAACAATTACAAGAAGACTGCAGCCAATGTAACTAGTGCACCTAATGTCAGTAGTGGGTCAAGCAGCTTCACATTTACACCTGAGCAATTTGAAACCTTGATGAAGAGTGTAATGCATGATATGAAGAACAATGGTGCAGCTGGTATGGATAGCACTGATGATGAGCTTGAGTTTGTTGCAGGTATGCTTTGTCTTAGTGCAGCTGCCAATAGTAATAGTGCTCTATATTACTGGATTTTAGACACAGGTGCTACTGATCACATGACACCTCATTCAAAATCAATGCTAAATGCTAAAATTCTTCAAAACATGCCTGAGATCACTTTACCAAATGGTCAATCTTCTGTCATCACCCAAACAGGACAAGTAAATCTGAATAATGGAATAGTCCTTAAAGATGTGCTATGTGTTCCATCATTCAAATTTAGTTTGTTGTCTATACCTAAGTTGACAATGGATAGTAACTGTATAGCTATTTTCTTTCCAAACTTCTGTATACTTCAGGACTTGACAACAAAGCAAGTTCTGGGTCTGGGTAAGAAAGTGGCAGGACTGTATCACCTCCTCAATGTTGCTGTGGATTCTTTGGATGAAAGACTTAGTCATATGCTGAAGACTCATGTTAATGATGGTTTGTTTTCTTGTTCAGCAGGAGTTTATAGTAATTTTGTTTCTCCAAATAAGTTTAGTCTGTGGCATCATAGACTAGGACATCTATCTGTTTCTAGAATGAAACATATTCAAAATCCTGATGTATCTGTTAAAGATTCTAATGAAGCTGTTTGCATTACTTGTCCAATGGCAAAACACACAAAGCTGCCTTACTCTGTAAGTGATTCCCATAGTTCTCATGCTTTTGGCTTGATTCATATAGATACTTGGGGTCCTTATAAGGTAGTTACAAATGGCAAACATAAGTATTTTTTAACAATTGTGGATGATTATAGTAGAGTTACATGGACATATTTGATGGTTCATAAATCTGATGCATTTGCTGTCTTAAAAGCCTTTCTAAAGTTTGTAGAAAGACAGTTTGATACAAAAGTGAAGTGTGTAAGATCAGATAATGCTCTTGAATTTGTTAGAGGTCCTTGTGCTGCATTTCTATCTAGCCAAGGTATTGAGCATCAAACTAGTTGTGTTGATAGGCCTCAACAGAATGGAAGGGTTGAAAGAAAGCATAGGCATATTTTGGAAATTGCTAGAGCCTTAAGGTTTCAGTCAAATTTACCTTTAAGATTTTGGGGAGATTGTGTGACTACTGCCACATATCTTATCAATAGGTTTCCTTCACTCATTCTTAAATACAGAACACCCTATGAAATGCTTCTCAACAAAGAACCTGATTATTCTAATTTGAGAGTCTTTGGATGTCTTGCTATGGCTACTAATCCTTCAAGAGTTTCTGATAAGTTTGCTCCTAGAGGTGTTCCCTGTGTCTTTATAGGCTATCCTGTACATCAAAAGGGATATAAGCTGTACAATTTACTTACTCACTGCAATTTTGTAAGTAGAGATGTTCAGTTTCATGAACAAATTTTCCCTTTTGCTGAGTCAAATACCTCTAAGTTTCTCAACCCTGTTCCTGTTTCTATGCCAAATTGTCATTCTATATATGATGATCCTGTTACACAACCACTGTCT
Source organism: Senecio squalidus (assembly GCA_910822075.1). Taxonomy (NCBI): domain Eukaryota; kingdom Viridiplantae; phylum Streptophyta; class Magnoliopsida; order Asterales; family Asteraceae; genus Senecio; species Senecio squalidus. The sequence goes on from CAJVGC010000432.1 coordinate 53,546,849, forward strand.
CCTGAACACTCTGTCAATCAAGAGCATGTGGGTGAATCATCTGTTCACAATGATATTCCAAGTTCTTCTGCTATTCCTTCTGCACCTCTCAGGAAGTCTACAAGAACATCTAAACCTCCAGTTTGGGCAAAGGATTTTGAAGCTCCCACCATTAAGCCAATGGCTTTTCAAGTCACTTCTCCTGTATTGTCTTCTCAGTTTCAATGTTTTCTAAGTGTTCTTGAAGCTCACAGTGATCCTAAGAGTTTTAGAGAGGCAATAAATGATCCTCAGTGGTGTGAGGCTATGAATAATGAACTGAGGGCTTTGGAGGAAAATGGTACATGGGATCTTACTCCCCTTCCACCTAATAAGAAGGCTATTTCCTGTCAATGGTTGTACAAGACTAAATTGAAAGCTGATGGTTCAGTAGAAAGGAAGAAAGCTAGGTTGGTAATTCAAGGGAATAGACAAAGAAAAGGTGAAGACTATGATGAGACCTTTGCCCCAGTTGCCAAAATGGTCACTGTAAGATCATTGTTGGCAGTTGCTGCTATGCAAGGATGGGACATATGTCAAATGGATGTGTCCAATGCCTTTTTACATGGAGATTTGATGGAAGAAGTTTATATGCAAATACCATTGGGATATGTTGGAACAGGGGAGCCAGTGCAGAATGTTAAGTCTGGGTCTACTCAAGTTTGCAGATTAAAGAAATCCTTGTATGGATTGAAGCAAGCTCCAAGACAATGGTTCTCTAAATTGTCTTCTGCACTTACTTCATTTGGTTTCCAACAATCCAAGGCAGACTATTCATTGTTCACAAAGAAGGAAGGTGAGACATTTACTGCTATTTTGGTATATGTAGATGATCTTATGATCACTGGTAATGATTCTGCTCAGATTCAACATTTGAAGAATCAACTCAATTCCACTTTTCACATGAAGGATCTTGGAGCACTGCACTATTTTCTGGGTTTAGAGGTTACTAAAGCAAATTCAGGACTGTTTGTTTCTCAGAAAAAGTATACTCTTGAGTTGTTGAAAGAAGCAGGGCTCATGACAAGTAAACCTTATAAGCTTCCCATGGATCCTAATTTGAAATTACAAGCTGATATGGGTACTCCTTTGCATGATCCAGAGATTTATAGAAGATACATTGGCAAACTAATGTATCTCACTATCACTAGGCCTGACATTTGTTATACAGTGCAGTTGTTAAGTCAATTCATGCAAACACCAACTTCTGTACATATGCAGGCTGTAAAACATCTTCTAAGATATCTTCTAAATTCTCCAGGACAAGGGATTTTATTAGCTCACAAATCAAAAGTTCAGTTGACTGCATATTGTGATTCAGATTGGGCAAGTTGTCCTATGACCAGGAGATCAACCACTGGTTATTGTATTCTGTTAGGAGACTCTCCTATTCCCTGGAAATCAAAGAAACAAGGTGTGGTGTCCAGAAGTTCAGCTGAAGCTGAATACAGAGCAATGGCTGTTACATGTTGTGAGGTTACTTGGTTACTCAGTTTATTAAAAGATCTTGGTCTCAAAGATTTACATCCTATAACTTTACACTGTGATAATCAAGCAGCTATACATATAGCTGCTAACCCTGTTTTTCATGGTAGAACCAAACACATTGAAGTGGATTGTCATTATGTAAGAGATCAAGTCAAAGATGGGACTGTCAAACCAACATACCTTCACACTTCAAAACAACTGGCAGATGTCTTTACCAAAATTCTTCCTGTTAATCAACATCATATTCTTTTATCCAAGTTGGGAGTTTCATCATTACCTCACTCTCAACTTGCAGGGGAGTATAAAGAATAGTGTAGGTCAGATTGTAAACATTAGATTGTTCAGGGTGTAGATTGTAAATATTTTGTATTCTGTTAGTTTCTGTTAGTTTCCCTCTTTATAACTGTAACAAACTTTCATTTGGTTAATTAATTTCAGTTAATCTTTTGTATTTTTCTCTCTTCCCCAATATCACCATTGTTATACTTTACATTAGCAATTCCCCTTCAACAATCTTTAGGTTAATAAATATTCTACTCCAAAACCATGGTTGGTCGTCACTCCTAAAGAACAAACCCAAGCTGCTCTGTTTTGTACCAAGGTGCATGGGTATGAGATTTGAATTTGGGGAGGAGGCCATGATTTTGAAGGACTCTCGTAGAGTGTTTTCCCTTTGTAATGATTGATCACATTATTTTACCTTTTATGATAAATTGGCTAAACTAACAAAAAAATAAAATAAAAATGGCGTTGAAATCGATTTATATAATTGCCTCAAAGGGTCCAATATATATATACATTATTGGACCTTTTGAATAACAGTCAAGAAGATCTTATGAAAATGGAGCATTTTCGCATAGAATAAAATTTTAAGGGTTCAAGAATTTTTTTTAACATGAGGACAGTTGATACTAGCCCAGTCGCGATCCAACACGATGCGGAGGACAACCAAACCAAGTCCAGCAAGTTCATTGAAGTCCACAACTGGTCGGCTATATGGATTGATAAGGCTACAACTTTGGAGGAACTAGTCAATATGCATGTTTTAATTGTGTCTGCAAATAAAGGAGTAGTTGGTTTGTTGCATGGGATCATGCTCCATGTTTATCGGTAGCTTTAGGAGTTAGTAGAGTTAGTGGGAACATTTATAAACCGCTAGCATAACAGTTTTCATTATAAGTATCGTGTCTTTTCATTTAAGTAATATATTGAGAAAATTGCCCCATTTGTCTTTTGTTATTTATTGTTTATTCCTTGGAGATTAGCTAACTCAATTAGCTAATTGGTGCTTTCATTTATCCTTACTATGCCAAACGTGACCCACCTTCCATTGAAGAAGCCATGTCCGCCATGTCCGAAAACATGTCCAAGCTTGTCGCCTCTACAACCAACAATAATGAACACAAGCCGCTACATCCGCCCAACTCGACATCATCATGAAGCAATTTGCCACCCAATATGAACAAACTCACCACCTCATCTCTACCATATCACATACAACACCACAAACCACCCAACCCCCGCCACTCCCTCCGCCACCCAGCAACCGTGAACTCCAGATTCAAACACCTAAACTTGCACTTCCAACATTCGGCAGTTCCAACCCCCTTGATTGTCTCTTTCAAGCTGATCAGTTCTTTTCATTTTACAACATTGCCGCACCACAACGTCTTGCAATGGTCTCTTTTCACTTATTGGGTGACGCACTGAGTTGGTATAAATACCTTCATAACAACAATCTCCTCACAACGTGGGACACCTTTACACGAGCACTAGAAACGCGTTTTGGTCCGTCTACATACGACAATCATCAAGCAGCACTTTTCAAGCTCCGTCAGACGTCCAGCGTCACCACCTATCAAACCAAGTTCGAACGGCTAAGCAATTGTATCGTCGGTCTACCACCATAAGCTTTTCTTAATTGTTTTCTCGCGGGTATCCGTGGGGATATCTGACAAGAACTAGCCATTCTTCGTCCATAGTCCATCACTCAAGAAATAGGTCTTGCCAAGTTGGTTGAAGACAAAACAACAACAACCGTGTTGATCATAACTATGCCAATTTCAGTCGTCAATCACCATACTCTCCATCATCTTCCACCCAACCACCATGCACCGCTATGAACCCGACCCAACAAACTTTGTTGGCATCACCAACAAAACAGCCTACCACCTTACCATTTACTCGTTTATCTCCTGAAGCTCTACAAAGATTTTGTGCCGCTGTCTTTGTTTTCGCTGCCCAGAAAATTATCACCCTGAACATAAGTGTAATCCACCACAATTTCTCCTTATTGCGGGCAACGATAATTAACCACCTCCATTTCCTGATTCCAACACAAAATATATTGATCCTTTCCTCTTAATAGAACCACCAGATGATACGTACGATGACCATCCCCATTTCGTCTCTCTATCCACTGCCGCTTTCCTTAGCATTTCCTCACCAAAAGCACTCCGCATTACTGGTATGATTGTTAAATCCTTGTTGACTCGGTTAGCACCCATAACATCATACAACCACATATCGCCTTCCTTCTTCACATCCCAATCACCCTGATTCCACCTATTCCCGTCATGATCGGTAATGGCACCGACATACTATGAGAGGGGATCTGTCCTAACGTTACACTACAAGTCAAAACCACCTTCACTATTCCTTTATTCATTCTTCCCATTGAAGGTGCAAACGTGGTCCTCGGCATGTAATGGCTCCAATCATTAGGTCCTATTGAAGCGAATTTCTCCATTCTGCAACAATCATTTCAAAGATACAGGGAAAAAAATCACACTTCTTTTTAACCATGACATTTCCTCCCACACACCCAAATGCTACCACCATTTATCGAAAATTCGACACCATGTGCCGCACCACTACCAGCGAACTATGTCGATCGAATACCAGACCTTGAGGACAAGGTCTTTGTCGAAGG
>CAJVGC010000432.1:53551387-53623437 GCA_910822075.1 Senecio squalidus
AGTAGGTATCCTCTGAGCATACTGGACACGCGTTATAACCTTTGGTAACACACCCCGACAGGTCACCATACGCGGGAAAGTCATTTATAGTCCAAAGTAAGACTGCTTTTAGATCGAAGAACTGTTTCTATAAGCATCATACGTCTTAACGCCAGGTTCCCACAACTGTTTCAAATCTGCTATTAGTGGTGCCAAGTAGACATCAATACTGTTACCAGGTTGCCTTGGACCTGATATCAGTAGAGTCAACATCATGAACTTTCTTGACATACACAAATAAGAGGGCAGATTGTATGTTGCTAGGGTAACTGGCCAACAACTATATTTTTGCACTTAATGACTTATGAGGGTTTATACCATCCGCGGACAAGGTAATCTCAGATTCCTATCTTCCTTTCCAAATTCTTTCCACTTGTCGTCAACAAGCTTCCAAGATGGGGAATCACAAGGATGTCTTCTTAGCTTGCCATCACTGACCCGACCTTGCGCGTGCCAAGTAGGGCATGTGCGGTTTCTGGTGACGAGAACATTCTTCTAAATCTAGGAATGGGCGGGAAATACCAAACGACTTTTCTCGGCACCGTCTTGCTATTCTCCTTCCACCGAGAAGTGCCACAAGTTGACCGTGTGAAGCATCCTTGTGCTCATCCCAGAACAGGACACAATCATTCTCACAAGCAGGATACTTAATGTATTCTATGCTTATTCCTTTTAGCAACTTCTTGGCCTCGTATAACGACTTAGGGATTGTATTATTTGAAGGCAAAACATCATTTAGCTCACCCAATAAAGCATCAAAGCTTGTATCAGACCAGCCAAATTGACCCTTCAAATTTTGGAATTTCAGCAATCCATTAGTGCATTATGCTTTGACCCTTCAAACAGTGGCTTGTCACATTCTTCGAGAAGGGACTTCAGTAAACTAGGTTCATTCTCTGCATATGTGAAGGCATCATATGTAGCATCCCCTTTGTGTAATCGAACTCAGGAGGGCTAGACTCATTAGGGCAAGGAGCTTCATCTCTAGATGAAATTTCTCCATGGAAGGACCAAACACTATACTTATCATCGAAACCGTGTTTAAACAGGTGAAAACGTACGTTGGAGATGGAAGTGTGACACAAATTGATACAATTTAAACAAGGACACGGAATGGCGTCGGAATTTGGGTTGTTGCATTGTGCAAACTCTAAAAAGGCATTCACACCTTCCTCGTATTCAATTGATAATCTATCGCAAAAAATCCAAGATTTATCCATTACCTTATTAAAACAGAAACATCTCGTGTAAGTGTCGATTCTTATAAACTAAACATAAAAAGATTACTGGATTATGATACCAAAACATTATCTTACTGTTAACTAATTAACTACCTTAACACCATACAAATAACTAAATAACTACCTTAACACCATACAAATAACAAGAACACCAGAAAATATTACATTATTATGATTACCAAAAACACTAAATAACTACCTTAACACTATATTAAACAATACATGTTACATTATACAAATCATTTACAGTATAAGTTTACTCTATTAAACTATACAATATTATTCACAAACACCAAAAATATCATAGTAACATTTTCACAAACACCTGGTGTGCATACAATTTTACCATAAATTGATACAAAAAATGATACAGTAAATTGATTTTATAACTCTACAGCTATCAATCAAACAATATAATGTAATATTTTGAGTAAATTAGGGCATACCTTAACTGCAAATCCTTAACACCTGGAGAGTTTGAGAGTTTTGAAAAATGAAGCTATAGATTTCGTTTGCTTTGTAGTTTTTTCTGTTCAAATAGGTACCTGGAGTACGCGATAAACAAGTTAGTGAATAAAACCGGGAACATGAAATGATGAAGAAAAACTGTTCAAATAGGTACCTGGAGATAATTGAAGCTATAGATTGAATGACTGTGAAATTAGGGCGGGATAATCGAAGGTTTTGAGAGTTTGAGAGGGGAGGGGGGAAATTTTAGAGAGCGGGAATTGAAGTTTTGGGGGAATTGAAGTTTTGGGGGAATTGAAATTTTAGGGTTTTTTTAACTTTAAGCAGATTCTATATACATGACACCTATTTAGGACGAAGAAAAACAAACGTCATAACGAAATCTTAATTTTAACTGATTATGACCCATGTGTTATGACACATCTTAAAACGCGTCATCTCTTTACTCAAAATGACTGTTGTTTTATGACCCTGGATATTGCGCGTCATCTTTCTGCGTGGGTCATAAAAAGCGGGTCAAGGATAGCCCTGTTTCTAGTAGTGTAAAACGGATGTATCGGGAGCATACGGACTCGAAAAGACCTCCGATCAGCGCCAAAACGACCGCAACGAAAAAATCTACAAAATGGGAGCCTCGGACCCTCGAATGCGCCGCATTCATGGCCCTATGCGGCGCATTCTCACTTCAGGTTGCCCAAATGCGTTTTCCTGTTTTTCTAATGCGGCGCATTCCATCCCGATGCGGGGCATTGAGGACTCGAACCCCAAAAATGACCGAAAAGAGGACTTAGAGGTGGAAAATCAAGTAGGGAATGAATCATTGGTCAAAAATGAAGATGGGGCACCAAAACCAAACACAAATACACCAACGGAAGAGAAACACTTGAATTTGGGATTGGCGGAGCTTATTGGGTCGGAAATGGTGGCGGTTGACAACCCGTTTAGTGTAGACATAACGTTGGAAGATTTTGAGAGATTGTTTGATTTGAATACTGAACCGGATTTCACCAAAGTCAAGAAGGAGTTGATACCCGTTAAAGCAAGTGATGGAGAGTTTTGTCTCGAGTTGAAAATCAGCACGGGGCCAAAGTTGGAAGTTCACAAAGACGAGTACTTGAATTTTAATGATTTCATAGATGGAAAGCTGAGTGGGGAAGGGTATGAAAAAGATAAGAATGGGGGAAAAGGTGGCGAATCTAGACGATGGAAGGATGTTTCGATCATGAGGGAAACAAAGGAGTGGCATGACGCATGGGCGAAAACCCACAATGAGCTCATTGTATCTAACTATGAATTTATTTATGATGATTTGATTTGTAGGTGTGTTGGGCGGTGTTACATCTTGAGGAATGGCGCCGAGTTTGGTTTTTCTTTCCTTTCCTTTTCTTTTTGTTTCGTTTTAGTTTTTTTTTTTTTTTTTTTTTTTTTTTAGTTTTTAGTTTTTAGTTTGGAAACGCATTCGGGACAATGCGTTAAATAAGTATGGGGGGACGTCGGGATATTTTCTAGATTTTATATTCCCCTTATATCCATTACGTTTATTTTTGTCCCATTTGAGTCTTAAAAATATAAAAAAAAAAAAAAAATTTGAAAACTCTTAAATGTAGTTAGGGAAGATGATAGGGGCTTGTATATTTAACTTAATTCCGGTACTTTAACGTGAAATTGTTTAGGAACATCTTTAGTTAATAAAATACTTGTAAATAAGAATTTAGGTTTTCTAGTTTTAGTTCCTTAAGTTTCCCCGAAAAATCAAAAATCTAGATAATCACTATATATCCTTAGTATCGAGCCCTTGCACCCTTTCGGGGGTAGTTGGGGAATCCTAGTATTATTTAAGCCCTTGGAGAATTAGAGGCGAAGAAAAAGGCCATAGGTCTTTCCCGTCAACAAAATAGAAATTGATCCTCACTATAACGAAGACTCAAATCCCGTTATACCCGTTCACTTCAAAGAAAATTTAAATATATATCTATAATATTTGAAGTGAACAAAATTGAGAGGAAAAGAAAAAGATGTAGACTAACCAAATAATTCTCAAAAGAAAGAAGTACTCAAACGAAGAAAAATGCTTAGTGATTTTTTAAGGGTTCCACCGAAAGCAAGGCGGTATAGGGGTCGGCGGTAAAGGCTGATCGCTTCGACTTCGGTTGGAGAGTGAGGGAAAGGGGGTGATTATTTAGACATATCATAACTAGAGGATGAATTAGGAGTTAACATTAGAAAATTGCGGTTTTTGTTTACTTAAGTAATTTAGTAGCTTTAGATGTTTGTAGTCGGTTTTACGATCTAGCAATTTCACTCATATCTTTAATTTCTAACGCCGGAATGTAGTTAAATGTTAAAGCCCGTGATTCCTTAATTTTTCTTAAGTTGCAATTTTAGAGTTAGTTTGAGTCGGATTTGCTTAGGGACAAGCAAATGCTTAAGTGTGGGGGGTTTGATATCGCTCAATTATATGCATATTCTTTCGCGTTATTCGTTATGTTTTTGTGTAAAAACGTAATGGATAGCCTCGTATTACTTAATTTTGTGTAAAGTTTGTGTTTTAGGTGTTTTAATATGTTTGGAGTGAGAAAGAATCATTTTGGGACTAAAAGATGCAACTGATAGTAAAACGGATGTATCGGGAGCATACGAACTCGAAAAGACCTCCGGTCAGCGCCAAAACGACCGCAACTAAAAAATCTACAAAACTGTAGGTTCTGAACCCTGAATGCGCCGCATTCAGGGGGTAAGGCGCCGCATTCATTGCTTCAGCAGTTATATTTCGTTTTTGATGGCTAGTTAAGGGGAGAGGTGAAGAGTCCTTTGGACACCACTTCTTAAGGACGATTTTGGGGGGCTTAATACAGATCTTTTTCATCATCTTTTGGGCATAATCATCACATTGGAAGCATCACTTTCATTGGGAACAATTGTTAATTTCAATTTCGTTAAACGATCGTTCATTTCAATTTCGTTTAGTTACTTGGAGAATTTGTGGAACTTGTTACTTACAATTGGTATTGAACCTTTACCTATTTTTCATTGCAATTGAATTATGTCTTTCATATATTTGATTGGTTTTGTTACAATTATGAGTAGCTAATTTCTTTAAACGTTTGCTTGGATTTGTGATCGTTTGTGTGTTAGATTTTGGGTGTGAAATTAGATTGATGTGTAGAGGTTAATCGGGGATCCGTTTGGGTTAATATCTTAATTATATTGTTAAAATTGTTTATACTCTTGTTTGGTAATCTAAAAACGGGTATTCGAAAGGAATCCGTAATTTTTACTCAAATAGGAACGAATTAATCGGCCGGTCTTTAGTTGATTATAAGTTAGTGGTATTCGAAAGGAATCATTAACAACGATTTGAACAAGTAGGTATTAACACGAACGCTAGCTACTAAATTAAGAGAAATCGGTTTAGGAGTTAGTAAGCTATTCGAAAGGAAGCTTATAGGTTAACTCTCACACATCGGCTTGAAACTTTATGCACAATTACTTGAGGTGTTAGCGGTATTCGAAAGGAATCGTTGCATGGTTAGGTATTTGGAGAAATCCGGTATTCGAAAGGAACTTAGGATTTTACATTAGAAGTTTATCGAGATTTTCACACCTAAGAAATAACATACATTCCTAAACGGTCCAAGCAAGCGTCTTTTTATATATTCAAATTACAAATCACTTTTAGTCGTTTTTACTTTAAGTCTTCCTAAGACTAAAACCCCCACTTTGTTACTTATATATGTTTCATAAACGACAATTGAAATATCCCAATTGAAAGTCCCTGAGTTCGAACCCGAACTTGCCCAAACTATACTACAAACGAAAGGGTACACTGCCCGGTGTTGTGGTCTAGCGAAAGCAAAAAGGGAAGACTAGATTTCACACATCGAGTTTTTGATAACAAAAGTGTTTTTAAACAAAATTCCCAAAATAAGGTGTTCTTCCCAATATACACTTCACATAATGGACTTGACCCGCCCGAGCAATGCACTTCATAACTTACGCTTAGTTCCTGAAACATGAGATAAAGTGTCAACTACGAAAACGTAGTGAGTGAGTTACAGTTTACGAATTGAAGAAAAGTTCAATTTAAGAGTTCAGGGTCAACGAATTTCAAGATAAGATTAGATACTTAAAATTCGAGAGTAACTTAATTAAATTTAAGTGCTTAAAATTCAAGAATAACCTAAGTTCAAGACAATTTCAAGTACTTTTGGAATAAATTTAAGTAAGTTTAAAATAAGTTCAAGTACGTCCAAAACAATTTTTAAGTACGACCAAAGTAAGTCTAAGTCAAATACAAAGTCAAATAATGTAGCGAGCAAAAGGGGTCATAGTCATTACCTCAGCGGTGGATTAATCCACATGTGCAAGACAGTACGTAAGTATATGCGTAATATAGACCTATGATCCTCGAGTTGTACCAACCACTAAGCTTAATATACGTAAGATTTAGTCTACACACCAATCCGATTCTAGTCAAGTACATGCCCACTAGTCAAGTCTACAGTCAGAGTCCGCGAGGACTTAGCAATATGTACCTTGGTCGCTACCCATTGGTAAGGAGTGACCGCTCCTAAGTATCGATACCCATAATATATGCTAACGGCTTGTGTTAATAGTGTGTATAGTCGTCCAAGTAAATTGTGGGACTTTTAGTCGAACATTTTAAAAAGTATTTTAGTCTGCACTTACGGCGTTATATTGTCACCTGGGGTTTAGTACTTAAATACAACCAAGCTATCAATGTCTATTCAAGTATCCAAAGAGGCAAACCTAGGGAGTCTAAGATAAGCCAATCCGAACAATTGATGTTGTTTACGCATATTAGGCCAAATAGTCGCCCAAATAGTCGTCCAAATAGTTTAATAGTCAAAAGTCAAAGTTTAATAAGTCAAACGTCAAAGTTTAATAAGTCAAACGTCAAAGTTTAATAATCAAAAGTCAAAGTTTAATAGTCAAAAGTCAAAGTTTAATAGTCAAAAGTCAAGGTTTAATAGTCAAAAGTCAAAGTTTAATAAGTCAAACGTCAAAGTTTAATAATCAAAAGTCAAAGTTTAATAGTCAAAAGACAAGGTAGTTCAAATAAGTTTCAAAGTCAAACTAATTCAAATAGTTCGATAGTCAAAATAGTTTATAGGTCAAAAGTCAAATTAGTCCGATAAGTACCAAAAGTCAAAATAGTCGTACAATTTCAATAAGTCACAATGGTTTGATAAGCAATTTCACATAATGCCATAGTCCAAAAACAATTTTGATCTCATGTTTCCCCCCAAAAAGCATATTTAAATGTAAGAGTAAGGAGGGGTGTAACTCACGGTTTGCGAAGAGAGTGAACTCGGAATCGATCGGAGAACGGAGCCGGGAATCACGGAATGCCTAAGAATACCAAGATTGTCTAAAAGTTAATGTCTTATTAAGTTCATTATGTAAGATTAGGTAACTTTTGTTTATAATATGTGTTAAGTCCAATATTATTCCAAAATTTGGCCCGAAGCGATTAACGTTATGTTTTAGTTTGAAGGTTCAAGGTCAAAGTCATTATTATGATAAACATGTTTTGGTTACTGAAATGGTTTAGGTTCTCTAACGAAATTTGGGCAGCGCTTCCGCGCCCAAATTTCATGTCCAAAACCTACAATCATTTCCGCTCACAAAAACATACATATACACAAAATAACTTCACCACAAGTCTAATAAGTCCAATACAAGTCATCATCATTATCATTTTTTATTTATCCCAGTCTAATATTGTTATTGACAAAAGTCCAGAATGTGTGTACGAGTTTAAAACGGACAAACGACGATTTTTCGGGAGAACAGCAGCTCGGTGCTGCGCACCTAGCTGCTGTCTCTTTCCCGTTTGGTGTTTTTCTTGCTAAAAACGTTATGTGACCCAAAGATTTAGACATGCAACCAGTAGATAACTTATAAAACATCATTTTTATGATTTCTAAACAACTTTTATCCACAAAAACATAGATCTAAGTATCATCTAGATAAAAATCGTTTTTGTAGAGAAAGTGATATAAATCTTTATAAAAACTCATTTTTATTGTTTAGATCTAACATGCAATTAGTGAAAACAGTAAATAAAGATAGGAGAAAGGTTTCTACCGAAGGAAATTGAATGGATGACGTTTTTGGTCGGATTTGTGCTTCAAAATCTTTACAAACTTGGTCCTTTTTCGAAATAAATGGCACCTCCTTGCTCCTCTAGGTGGTTTGAACGATTGTATGGATAAATAATGGATTTCTATGGTGGATTTGTGGCTGTAAACCTCTGGTTTATGTGGTGTTCTTGAAGACAAATAGAGAGAAAATGCAAGTGTGTGTTTTTATGTGATTAAGTAAAAAGAAAAATGAAATGAAAATAAGTGAAATTATGTTAAAGGGGTGTTGGAATACTGAAATGCAGTAAATGAGTGCCTGGACTCGTGTTTGATTGGTTTAAAAGTGTGTAAAAACGAGGCAAGGACTAAACATGTAAATTTTTTGAATTCTGCAGCTAGGTGATGCGCACCTAGCAAAGGGGTGCGGCGCACCGGGCAGTTTTTCTGCTTTTTCTGATTTTTCGTTTTTACGTTATTGCTTCATTGGACCTTTTTGTTAATTGAAAGTTCTTAATTATGATTAGTTATGAACTTAGGAAAGTTCAATATGTGTTTTCTTGGTATTAGGACTTATAAATTGATTCCGGAAGTTATTCCGACATTAGTTCCGACAAGGTACGGACTTAACAATTACGAATTAGAACAAGGCGAACGTGATAAAAGAGTGTCTAATGATTTCGAACCGACATAGTAGCTGAACAAGTATCTAGATTTTTGACGGTTGTCACATTCTCCCCGGGTTGAAAGGAATTTCGTCCCGAAATTTAGCTCGTCTCATGGGGAAGAACTTTGCCGTCGGGTCGTAGTGGGTTCTCCTGACGAGTTTTGGTCCATGCGCCTTCACGCGGTAGTGGGACTACGTCGGAGGTTCCACTGAACTCAGAGATGGGTACAATGTTCGGTCAATGCTATTTGTCCTTGGAGTCAACAACCTAAGTGTTTTTAACAAAGAACTCGGTTCGGTAGCGGTTTTGACCTTGTTTAGAGGGAGATGACTAAGGTCTCATCCGATGAACGCTTTACAAGTGTGAGTATGGGCACGTAAGAACATTGGGAGACGGTCGGGAAAGTTATAAACGATGAGAGGTCGGATCGGTATATCCCGAGACTTAGATTGAACCGGTGTACTTCGGCGTAGTTTGCCGCGTTTCCTGACGCAGACTGTCCTCCTTCCGTGGCGGTATCATAAGGGATACCCTATTTCCATCCAAGGGATTGAGGTTTTTACTTCCAGATGGTCACGCTGCTCCTTGGCCGAGTACGGGAACGTTTCCGGTCCTTCGCGAGTAGAGGTAGACGTGGGTCCTTGCAAGTCGTCAACCGTCAGCTCCTAGCCGACAGGGCGGTGTTTGACATTTGCGTCCATGCATAGACTGATGGGTTCACACTTAGTGCTGGCACGGGGTCCGTGACGTAAGTGTACCCGATTAAAGACAGGCGAATTGTGAGAGGTGATGAGATATAGTCGCGTTCCTGGCGATTCTCAGGAGGGCACTTCAAGGAGAGAGAGACGTAGATCGACTAATAGAGGGGTGAGTTTCGGTGTCCTGCCTTGACCTCGAGGTAAGTGAAGCACTTGGCGGGATACAGGGTGGTGTCCTTACACAATGTCCGGCCAGAATGGTATTCTCGGGAACTCCTGTTACAGCAAGTTGGATCCCCGGTAAATGGAATAACAATTCGATGGCCCTTGACGGGAACGGGTTCGCGAATACCTTCGGGTTTCAGAGCTCATGCTAGGGGCTTGGCGCTACAAGCTACGTTTGGCCTGGGTCTGAGTTCCTTCGAGGTTGACCATAGAGTCGGGAAGTGTTCTGCTCGGGGTCAGCGTTCGAACTTAGGGAAATTGGCGTACGGCTCCTGACCTTGGGAGGGTTCTAGGGTGAGCTCGGGATGCTCACAGGATCTTCCTTGAGTAGGTGTGGGTGTTGGCGAGGAGTAAGGTTATCAATCATTCAAGTATGGCCTAAGCACTTTGCTCATTAAGTCCATGAATACCGGCGATGTGTTTTTTAGGCGTACGATAAGAAGGAAAGGCTTGGGTGGTTTGCATCGAGTTTGGGACATGCGGTCCTCGAAAGCGTTGGGCAAAATGTCGTGAACCTGGTGATAACTCGGGCGGGGTCGACCTTCGAGAGGTAGGTTGCATCCTGCAACTATCCGGACTGGTTGTCGATCCTCGGGGGTGGTTATCGGTTCTCGACGGTCTGCTTGATGAGTTCATGACGCTTAGCGTACAACGGATGGGTCTGTCTGTCTCTCGTTAGGGAAGCTGGGCTCCCTGGGTTGACTTTGTGTGGTAGGGATAGGGTTGGGAAGTCCCTACAGCAGCTTTGGTCGCCTTAGCATCATTAGTGGTGCTAGATGGTAAGGGGCCTTGGCTATTGGTGCCGTGCTAGGAACAAGGTTTATCTGGAATTTTCACTCGCCGCTTTCGGCGGTAGTCCGGGCAATTTCTCAGGAAAGCTTTGGGTGGTCCTTGACCACAGAGGTGTCTTGGACTCGGCCTTTCTTAGATTCATACCCGACTTCGTGAGCGGAGGGTGCGTCGTAGTCCTTCTCAGGATGCTAGTGAGTTTATCGGAACGAACGACCTTGACTCAATAGTGCGGTGTGACAACCGTCTAATTTCAGGCGAAAACCGCATTCTCTATCTTTGACTTAACTGTACATTGATCGTATCTATACTTGTATCGTAAACGAGTGTGAGTCGGAATCGAAATCGGAATCACAAAACGAATCCTAATACCAAGAAAAACACTTAGTGAACTTGCCTAAGTTCCTATCTAAAATAACCTAGAACTTTCAACTAACGAAAATGCTTAACGATAAAACGAACGAAAAACGAAAAAGGCGAAATCTGCCCTCCAGCGCGCCGCGGTGAGTCCAGTGCGCCGCGGTGGAGGGTGCAGACAGCCATTTTCGGGTAAACATTAAAACTTAACCAAACCAAACCCAAACCCGAGCCCAACACTTTGGCTCCGGGTTAAACATGTTGAAAGCTTTTTAGAAGTCCAGTGAGTCTAGTTTTACTCCCATTTATCCCAACTTAAACATGTACAAACACACACACACACCAAAACATTTCACTAACTCTCTCTCTCTCTTTGCAAATCACTCAAGAACACACACACTCACACAACTATTTTCCAGTGACTTTTGCTACCAAATACAGAAAAATCACCATCAAAACTCCACAAAATCGTCCTAATAATCAAGGGAAGCAAGAAAGGTTCGATCTTTGGATGCAAAAACGTTTTTCTCCATTTTGGAGCTTAAATCTCCAACAAAACATCATCAAAGCTTTTCTACCCGGTAAAAACTCTTCCATTTATTATATACTACTAAAATACCGCATTGCATGTAAGATCTAATGCCTAAAAACTTGTTTTTATGGAGTTTCATAACCATGTATATACAAAAACGGGATTTTACAAATCATTCCATTGATCCTAGTTTTTATGGTTAAAAAGTGGATATAAACTGTTATTACAAAAGGTTGTACTAGTTTTAGCCATTGCATGTCGTAATCTAACTTAAAAACATCAAATTTCTTCAAAAACGAGCTTGACCACGAAAATGTCACCACGACCGCGGCGCAGTCGCTTAACCGCGGCGCGGTCAGGGTAAAAATCCCGGAATTTTGACCAAAGATGTAAAATGTAAAATGTAGCTTACTGTCAAAAATTGGGAACCTAACTCCTATTTTTCGATTTATTATGAATTTTACAGTATTTAATCTGATTTAATCTTGAATTTCGAGAAAACATACCAAACGAATTTATCAGCTTACAAACATTTGACATAGTCTAGAATCTATCAAAATATGATTTTACAGATTTTACTGGAATTTCTGGAATTAATCTACTATTATTTACTGTTTTTACGGTTAAAACGTGTTAAATACGTAAACTACTCTAACTTCTTCAAAAACTGTCGGATTGAGACGAATCCAGTTCCTATGACTTCGTATTCCAGAATGTGATTTTTATGTTATTTTTATAAAATATTACAACATCAGAATCTGACAGTTTCATATTCGGTATAATTTAGGTCCACGCGATTCCGATTCCTATTCCGGTCACTCCACGCACACTCCTAGTACCATTCTCTCGCTTTAGCGTAAGTCCTTGTGATTCATTAGATTCATTTCACATATTCGAGTTCAGTTGTAAAGCGGGAAAGTGATTTGTTATTTTGGACATTCTTTATTTAGTGCGGAAGCTCTGCCGGATTTTAGTCAGAACCGACCCACCCTCGTCCGAGCTATCTTTTCACCGCCTAATTTTCACGTGAGTTACATCCCCACTCTTTCACTGTTTTTATACTTCTTTTCGGGGGAAACATGAGTACGAACTGTTTTGCGAACTTAGGAACCGATTTATGAACTTACGAACTGGGCTACAAACTTATGAAACGATTTATGAAACTTATATGCGTATGCTTTTAATTGCCACACTCGGCACTATTGTAAACTAAACGATTGATTGCATGTTCTCTTACAATCAATAGACTCTATACGCATATATGTATTTATATTTTCAAATGGACGCTCGGTATATACTTGAACTTAATAATCTATCGTACGTCCTTTAAATGTCGTGATTTTGACATCTCTATCGTCTCTTGATAAGGATATAGCTAGACGTAAGTGCCTACCATGAAAACAGTGCCCGGACTCTTTACACACTATTAGCTTTGTTAAGCCGCTTAGTGTATGGATATTGAAACTTAGGTTATGACTATCCCTTCGTTCGGCGTTAATCTAAGTACATATTACTCGATCGTCTTTCGGCATTAACCCAAGTACACATTATTCGACCGTCTCTCGGAGTTCACCTATGTACACATTATTCGACCGTCTCTCGGAGTTCACCTATGTACACATTATTCGACCGTCTCTCGGAGTTCACCCAAGTACACATTATCAACTCGTTCAACATCTCGTATGATAATACGAGAGAAGGACCTCTCGGTCAACTCGTTCAACATCTCGTATGATAATACGAGAGAAGGACCTCTCGGTCAACTCGTTCAACATCTCGTATGATAATACGAGAGAAGGACCTCTCGGTCATCTCGTTCAACATCTCGTATGATAATACGAGGGAAGGACCTCTCGGTCAACTCGTTCAACATCTCGTATGATAATACGAGAGAAGGACCTCTCGGTCAACTAGTTCAACATCTCGTATGATAATACGAGAGAAGGACCTCACGGTCAATACGTACAACATCTCGTATGATAATGCGAGAGAAGGATCTCACGGTCAACTCGTTCATCTACTCGAATTCGGCGTGGGGAAACCGGTTAAATGAAAACACTTAGCGTCATACTTTATCAAGAGGACGATGTTCAGTTCACAATCAATATTCTCTTTTTTACGCAAACTTCTATACAAGTGTTGATATACTTACCAAAACTCTTTACAAAGTATTGTTATACTTTGCCGAAACTGTTTTTAGTCGTGGACTAGAAAACGGTAACTCACTCACTACTTTTTGTAGTTGACACTTTTTCTCTTGTTTTCAGGAAACGAAATGTAAGGACTAGAAGTGCATAGCTATCGGACGGGTCAGGCAAGTCACGTGAACCATGAATCGGGAGAAGACCATGTCTATTATTTTGGGAATGTTGTTCAAATGTTTGCTTATGTAGCTTGTTGTACTGAAATGCTAAACACTTGGTTATTTTGAACTTGTAAACGTTTGACTATTTAATTATAATAACTTGAAAATCGTTGTGTTTTATTATATCTCGTGTTATGATATCTCTGCTCTTCACATTCCGTGTTTCCGCTTTAGCGGGGTGTGACATGCGGTGCTTGGTCTATCCGACGATAGCGTCAAGGCTTGAAGGTTTGGTAAGAACTGGGTCGGTGGAAGAATTTCAGGCGAACGACGTACGGGGAATCCTAAATTCGCATTTGTAGGTGCGGCTATTGGATCGTTGGCATATTCGAAGGAAAACTGTCCGTAAAGCCTGAGGTCCTATACTGATGAGATGTCTAATCTCTAAGGGCAAGGTTTTCTTCAGTTCTTGAATCAAATAGTGCAGAAGGAGAAAGGGTTATCTGACAGGGAACGTACCAGTAGTTGCTTTAAGGTTCTGAGAGGTTTCCTTGGCTGTGATTGCGAGAGCACTGAGGGTCTCTGTGGTATGATCTAAGAGACAATCCTCACGAAAGTGCTGGTTGCTCCCACACTCGAGACATAGCAGCCTTCTGTTCGCATTTTCTGGACAGCACCAGGGGTAGTGTCCTACTGTGTTGCAAAGTTTGCATACCGGGCACTTCCGGACATGGTGGAAGGGGCATCTGCTGCATCGGGTGTGCGGTCCAGTGTGGGTTCGGGGATGGTGGGGTATCCCTGGGGGATACTAGTCCGCGATATTTGGTGGCGGAGTTTCCTTCTCTTGTTCTCCGTTCGTTGGAAGAGAGCAGGAGAGGGAGGTAAGGGGTTAGTTCCAAGGTCCTCGTCCTCGTTCTGCTTAGCAGCATAATTATGTCAATGTCGGGAGAGGTGTCCGATTTTGTTGCACGAGTAGCATGCTGAGCAGTCCCCAATGTGATGCCGGTAGTACTTACCGCACTTAGGGTGCGGTCCAGCATACTCTCGGCGTCTGATGGCGGGCTTCTTGTCGTGGTCGTCCCTTATGGGTTGGTGACTAGCCCTACGCTTCTCACTTTTCCTTTGAGTGACGGGGGCTGGAGGAGAAGGGAGGTTGTTGTCATGATTGATCTCCGAACAAAAGGGGTCGGGGTTATCGCCCCTGAAGATCCTGTCGCTCACTCCGGCGATTACCTGCGCGATCAAGTCAGGTATTGATGTGTTCATCTGGGCAATGACTTTCTCGGCGAGGTCACTAGCACTCAAGTGCGGGGGTGACATGATTCTGCAATAGAAAGAATTTAGGTTGGGTTTAGATCGTGCGGATGAGGTATGATAAGAATTACGATTTAAGTGCCCATAGATAGTCATAGCACGAGGTTAACATGAATGATCAAGTAGTACACGCAAGATTATGATTTAGGAGATAGAATCATAGTGTTCGCAACAAGTACAAAGTTCACAAGACACGATAAACCAAGTGATAAAAGATAGAATTTCCATTAATGATAAGAAGTTTCGGTACACATGACAAATTCACTGAGAGAAACATACAGGTACAATACATAGAGGAATAATAAGTAGTGTCTTAAGTCGTGTACAATGGGAAAATTACGACTAAGCCGGTACAGTACAGTAAAAGGGAAACATGTCTAATAACGCTCTTCCAATAACATCATGGCGGCGAGAGCTGCGACGAGTGCTCCCATGACTATGCAGGCTCTGACGAGGCACTGGACGGTCCGGGCGGTGGCCTGAGCCGTCAGTATGATCCGTCGGGACTGCTGTGCTAGCTCGTTTGCAGCGTCGGAGACTTCAAATAGAAGAAGGCCCTGCTCCTGGGCTTCCTCGGCAAGTCCACGGACTTGACGGTGTAAGTTGAGGAAGGCGTCCGGAGGAAGAGGCTGGTGAGTGGGTGGCATCATGGGTCGGGAGGGTCCGAACTCCTGCGCACGCCGTCTTTCCTCAATGAACTGACGATCCCATGCGTAACGCTCCGATATCGGAGTGCGAAAGGCGGGATCGTAGGGGTCCAAGAAAGACTGGGGAGGCGCGGGTCGGAATGGGCCCGACGGCGGATGCATAGGTGTTCCAGCATTAGGTCCTCGGGGCTGTGGTGCTGCAACGGGCACCAACCTAGGAGGTGGAAGTACCGTCCTTGGGCTGGACCCATTACTGCTACTGATGGTCTGGGACGTGTCTTCTGTTGGGTCAGTCGTCTGGTGACGCTGACTTTCGGATGCGGTGTGGCCCTCAGAGGGTTCGTGAGAGAGGGAGGCGGCTCGGGGAAGCGATCGTGTCTGGGATCGAGAGTTCGAGGACTGAGACATGGCGTATCTGCGAATAGAGAGTTACATAAGTACGGGGAAACTAAGAATAGGAAAAACGTAAGTAAAATTGATCCTCACTATAACGAAGACTCAAATCCCGTTATACCCGTTCACTTCAAAGAAAATTTAAATATATATCTATAGTATTTGAAGTGAACAAAAGTGAGAGGAAAAGAAAAAGATGTAGACTAACCAAATAATTCTCAAAAGAAAGAAGTACTCAAACGAAGAAAAATGCTTAGTGATATTTTAAGGGTTCCCCCGAAAGTAAGGCGGTATAGGGGTCGGCGGTAAAGGCTGATCGCTTCGACTTCGGTTGGAGAGTGAGGGAAAGGGGGTGATTATTTAGACATATCATAACTAGAGGATGAATTAGGAGTTAACATTAGAAAATTGCGGTTTTTGTTTACTTAAGTAATTTAGTAGCTTTAGATGTTTGTAGTCGGTTTTACGATCTAGCAATTTCACGCATATCTTTAATTTCTAACGCCGGAATGTAGTTAAATGTTAAAGCCCGTGATTCCTTAATTTTTCTTAAGTTGCAATTTTAGAGTTAGTTTGAGTCGGATTTGCTTAGGGACAAGCAAATGCTTAAGTATGGGGGGTTTGATATCGCTCAATTATATGCATATTCTTTCGCGTTATTCGTTATGTTTTTGTGTAAAAACGTAATGGATAGCCTCGTATTACTTAATTTTGTGTAAAGTTTGTGTTTTAGGTGTTTTAATATGTTTGGAGTGAGAAAGAATCATTTTGGGACTAAAAGATGCAACTGATAGTAAAACGGATGTATCGGGAGCATACGAACTCGAAAAGACCTCCGGTCAGCGCCAAAACGACCGCAACTAAAAAATCTACAAAACTGTAGGTTCTGAACCCTGAATGCGCCGCATTCAGGGGGTAAGGCGCCGAATTCATTGCTTCAGCAGTTATATTTCGTTTTTGATGGCTAGTTAAGGGGAGAGGTGAAGAGTCCTTTGGACACCACTTCTTAAGGACGATTTTGGGGGGCTTAATACATATCTTTTTCATCATCTTTTGGGCATAATCATCACATTGTAAGCATCACTTTCATTGGGAACAATTGTTAATTTCAATTTCGTTAAACGATCGTTCATTTCAATTTCGTTTAGTTACTTGGAGAATTTGTGGAACTTGTTACTTACAATTGGTATTGAACCTTTAACTATTTTTCATTGCAATTGAATTATGTCTTTCATATATTTGATTGGTTTTGTTACAATTATGAGTAGCTAATTTCTTTAAACGTTTGCTTGGATTTGTGATCGTTTGTGTGTTAGATTTTGGGTGTGAAATTAGATTGATGTGTAGAGGTTAATCGGGGATCCGTTTGGGTTAATATCTTAATTATATTGTTAAAATTGTTTATACTCTTGTTTGGTAATCTAAAAACGGGTATTCGAAAGGAATCCGTAATTTTTACTCAAATGGGAACGAATTAATCGGCCGGTCTTTAGTTGATTATAAGTTAGTGGTATTCGAAAGGAATCATTAACAACGATTTGAACAAGTAGGTATTAACACGAACGCTAGCTACTAAATTAAGAGAAATCGGTTTAGGAGTTAGTAAGCTATTCGAAAGGAAGCTTATAGGTTAACTCTCACACATCGGCTTGAAACTTTATGCACAATTACTTGAGGTGTTAGCGGTATTCGAAAGGAATCGTTGCATGGTTAGGTATTTGGAGAAATCCGGTATTCGAAAGGAACTTAGGATTTTACATTAGAAGTTTATCAAGATTTTCACACCTAAGAAATAACATACATTCGTAAACGGTCCAAGCAAGCGTCTTTTTATATATTCAAATTACAAATCACTTTTAGTCGTTTTTACTTTAAGTCTTCCTAAGACTAAAACCCCCACTTTGTTACTTATATATGTTTCATAAACGACAGTTGAAATATCCCAATTGAAAGTCCCTGAGTTCGAACCCGAACTTGCCCAAACTATACTACAAACGAAAGGGTACACTGCCCGGTGTTGTGGTCTAGCGAAAGCAAAAAGGGAAGACTAGATTTCACACATCGAGTTTTTGATAACAAAAGTGTTTTTAAACAAAATTCCCAAAATAAGGTGTTCTTCCCAATATACACTTCACATAATGGACTTGACCCGCCCGAGCAATGCACTTCATAACTTACGCTTAGTTCCTGAAACATGAGATAAAGTGTCAACTACGAAAACGTAGTGAGTGAGTTACAGTTTACGAATTGAAGAAAAGTTCAATTTAAGAGTTCAGGGTCAACGAATTTCAAGATAAGATTAGATACTTAAAATTCGAGAGTAACTTAATTAAATTTAAGTGCTTAAAATTCAAGAATAACCTAAGTTCAAGACAATTTCAAGTACTTTTGGAATAAATTTAAGTAAGTTTAAAATAAGTTCAAGTACGTCCAAAACAATTTTTAAGTACGACCAAAGTAAGTCTAAGTCAAATACAAAGTCAAATAATGTAGCGAGCAAAAGGGGTCATAGTCATTACCTCAGCGGTGGATTAATCCACATGTGCAAGACAGTACGTAAGTATATGCGTAATATAGACCTATGATCCTCGAGTTGTACCAACCACTAAGCTTAATATACGTAAGATTTAGTCTACACACCAATCCGATTCTAGTCAAGTACATGCCCACTAGTCAAGTCTACAGTCAGAGTCCGCGAGGACTTAGCAATATGTACCTTGGTCGCTACCCATTGGTAAGGAGTGACCGCTCCTAAGTATCGATACCCATAATATATGCTAACGGCTTGTGTTAATAGTGTGTATAGTCGTCCAAGTAAATTGTGGGACTTTTAGTCGAACATTTTAAAAAGTATTTTAGTCTGCACTTACGGCGTTATATTGTCACCTGGGGTTTAGTACTTAAATACAACCAAGCTATCAATGTCTATTCAAGTATCCAAAGAGGCAAACCTAGGGAGTCTAAGATAAGCCAATCCGAACAATTGATGTTGTTTACGCATATTAGGCCAAATAGTCGTCCAAATAGTCGTCCAAATAGTCAAAAGTCAAAGTTTAATAAGTCAAACGTCAAAGTTTAATAAGTCAAACGTCAAAGTTTAATAATCAAAAGTCAAAGTTTAATAGTCAAAAGTCAAAGTTTAATAGTCAAAAGTCAAGGTTTAATAGTCAAAAGTCAAAGTTTAATAAGTCAAACGTCAAAGTTTAATAATCAAAAGTCAAAGTTTAATAGTCAAAAGACAAGGTAGTTCAAATAAGTTTCAAAGTCAAACTAATTCAAATAGTTCGATACTCAAAATAGTTTATAGGTCAAAAGTCAAATTAGTCCGATAAGTACCAAAAGTCAAAATAGTCGTACAATTTCAATAAGTCACAATGGTTTGATAAGCAATTTCACATAATGCCATAGTCCAAAAACAATTTTGATCTCATGTTTCCCCCCAAAAAGCATATTTAAATGTAAGAGTAAGGAGGGGTGTAACTCACGGTTTGCGAAGAGAGTGAACTCGGAATCGATCGGAGAACGGAGCCGGGAATCACGGAATGCCTAAGAATACCAAGATTGTCTAAAAGTTAATGTCTTATTAAGTTCTTTATGTAAGATTAGGTAACTTTAGTTTATAATATGTGTTAAGTCCAATATTATTCCAAATTGGCCCGAAGCGATTAACGTTATGTTTTAGTTTGAAGGTTCAAGGTCAAAGTCATTATTATGATAAACATGTTTTGGTTACTGAAATGGTTTAGGTTCTCTAACGAAATTTGGGCAGCGCTTCCGCGCCCAAATTTCATGTCCAAAACCTACAATCTTTTCCGCTCACAAAAACGTACATATACACAAAATAACTTCACCACAAGTCTAATAAGTCCAATACAAGTCATCATCATTATCAATTTTTATTTATCCCAGTCTAATAATGTTATTGACAAAAGTCCAGAATGTGTGTACGAGTTTAAAACGGACAAACGACGATTTTTCGGGAGAACAGCAGCTCGGTGCTGCGCACCTAGCTGTTGTCTCTTTCCCGTTTGGTGTTTTTCTTGCTAAAAACGTTATGTGACCCAAAGATTTCGACATGCAACCAGTAGATAACTTATAAAACATCATTTTTATGATTTCTAAACAACTTTTATCCACAAAAACATAGATCTAAGTAGCATCTAGATAAAAATCGTTTTTGTAGAGAAAGTGATATAAATCTTTATAAAAACTCATTATTATTGTTTAGATCTAACATGCAATTAGTGAAAACAGTAAATAAAGATAGGAGAAAGGTTTCTACCAAGGAAATTGAATGGATGACGTTTTTGGTCGGATTTGTGCTTCAAAATCTTTACAAACTTGGTCCTTTTTCGAAATAAATGGCACCTCCTTGCTCCTCTAGGTGGTTTGAACGATTGTATGGATAAATAATGGATTTCTATGGTGGATTTGTGGCTGTAAACCTCTGGTTTATGTGGTGTTCTTGAAGACAAATAGAGAGAAAATGCAAGTGTGTGTTTTTATGTGATTAAGTAAAAAGAAAAATGAAATGAAAATAAGTGAAATTATGTTAAAGGGGTGTTGGAATACTGAAATGCAGTAAATGAGTGCCTGGACTCGTGTTTGATTGGTTTAAAAGTGTGTAAAAGCGAGGCAAGGACTAAACATGTAAAATTTTTGAATTCTGCAGCTAGGTGATGCGCACCTAGCAAAGGGGTGCGGCGCACCGGGCAGTTTTTCTGCTTTTTCTGATTTTTCGTTTTTACGTTATTGCTTCGTTGGACCTTTTTGTTAATTGAAAGTTTTTAATTATGATTAGTTATGAACTTAGGAAAGTTCAATATGTGTTTTCTTGGTATTAGGACTTATAAATTGATTCCGGAAGTTATTCCGACATTAGTTCCGACAAGGTACGGACTTAACAATTACGAATTAGAACAAGGCGAACGTGATAAAAGAGTGACTAATGATTTCGAACCGACATAGTAGCTGAACAAGTATCTAGATTTTTGACGGTTGTCACATCAGTTGAATTAGCATTTCGCTCGAACTCTATCTCATCATCATCAGTTTCAGAATCGGGAGGATTAACGGCAGAAGCTGATGCAGAATCGTCAGATATAACGTCATCGGGGTTCATTTCGAATAGTTCTGCAATCTGCTCTTTAGACATGCAAAGTATGATCTCTCCTTCTTCTTTGTCGTAATCGACACTAAACTGTATTACCCCCTGCATATCCAAAACGTAGGTTAAATTGGACTTTTTAAGAGAAATGATAGTAATATCATACTGGGATTCACTGTCTACACCAGTCGGTTCAGCAGATGTATCGACTAGTGCGTTGAATCTGAAGATTCCGTCTTCCCCAGCAATCATGGAATCTTGAATTCTGTTTGTGGCCTCCTCCAAGAAATCGACCTTTTCTTTATAAGCCTCCAACTCCATCTTCTGTTCCTCAATCAACTTCTTCTGATCCTCAAGCATCAAATTCTGATTATCAATCTTCTGAGACATTGCTGCTCTCTCAGCTTCCCCTTTAGCCATCAGCTCAGTCAATCTCTTAATTTCATCATCCTGTGTCTTCTGTGTCATTAAGACACTCAATAACATGGAATTCACAGTTTGGAGCTGAACAGACTCAGATATTTTCCCCGACGACGATCCACCAGCAGTTGTTGTTGTCGTTGTGGCAGGTGTCATGATTGGAACGCTCTGCTGTTGCTGAGAGGCCACAGGAGGAGGAACTGGAGTTGTTGTGCTGGCAGGAATAAGATCAGTAAGTCTCACATGCTTGAAACGTTTTGAGGCTTTCCCTTTGGCACTGACAATATCCCTCATAGATATTCTTGCCGCTTTCCGTTTCGGTACTGAAGGGGTCGCCTCAGCACTCACAACAACATCGTCTTGATCTCGTAACTCCATCTGAGATGACGATGTACCAGTAGTAGGAGAGTTAGCAGAAATCACCTCCTCATCGGAATCAGATTGGGGAGGCACAACAATATCCTCTTTCTCCGAATCGCTGTCATCATGTCTCCACTTCCTTTTCTTCGGACAGACATACTCTGGATTTGCAAGATGTCCTATCAAATTTCTCTCCCTAGGTGTCGGCTTGCCCTTGTATGAAAGCATGCGCACCATAGTATTATCATTCATAACATCTAGCTTGACGACATTTTCTTCATTCTTTTGCAGGTCAGGAATCTTCACATCGATGATCATTTGCACGAATCTAGCATACATCAAGTACTTATGCTTGTTCTTGAGTTCCAGGTTCTCTATCATATGCTGCAAGACCATTGCCGAGAAATTGAATGGAGCGTTCAGTGCCAGTGCGACAAATGCGCTCTGAAGTGTCTCTCGCATCTCGTCATGTCCTGCTTTTCTAGGACCCAAGCAATGCTGTAATACGTGGCACAGATACTTGTATTGTATACTGAAACCAGACTTCGTGATCACCCCTTTGTTAATATCCCCAGCATAATGCATTCTCAATAACGCCCCTCTAATCAAATATACGTTCAGCTTCGTTGGCATTCTCGCTTCATCTCCAAAACCAACCACGTCTCGAATGACTTGTTCATCAACTACGATGTCATTCCCGAGAACTGTACTGTGTATTTGAACCTTGCCGTCTTGACGAACAACCTTGGCATTGTTCCAGAAGTCTGAGATGTGAGTCAAGTAAGGCACTTGCTCGGTAGAAATCGCCTTGAAGATTCTTGAACGCTTCAAGAATTGAATTATCCCGACAAACTTCGCAGAATGGTGTGTCGTTTCGTCGAGGTGAGCGCACATGTTGTTCTTCGTGCCAACTATGAGACCAGTGCTTTGAGATGACGAAGATTCGGCCATTTTCCTATAAACAGAAATATAAACATCGAGAAGCAAAAACAGTTAGAATTAAAATTCAAACGTTTTAAATGTTTCTGTTCGGGCACATCCGTACGAATGTAGACTTCCATTCGTACGAATCAGTGTGTATCCGTACGAATGAGGCAATCAAAACAGACGGATTACATTTTACTCATTCGTACGAACGACATAGCCATTCGCACGAATGAAGATCCTATTCGCACGAATGAAAACACATTCGTGCGAACGGAGTTCATCAGAACTGTTGGTTTTCCAGAAAACCTAGATTTTCAGAACTGTTGTTTTAGATCACAAAACCTACATCAAAATACTCGCCCTACCCCGATTAGTAAAACCCCTAATCCAATTTAGCATAAAAAACATTTATAAAGGTCCAATTGATTAGGGTTATGCTCGGTCTTTAAAAACAGCGATTAATCGTCTAAACGTTTGCTATACCTTATGTAATGTAGATGGTTAGATTCGCAATTCAATTTTGCACAATAAACACCGAGTCAAAAACTCTTTCTTAACACTTTAGAAATTTTTTAAAAATCACTAACTCTTTCGGACGAATGAAACAATGAGGGTAAACAGCACAAACGGATCTCAAACCTATATATACACGTTTCACATTCGCACGAATGGGAAAGACATTCGCACGAATGTGATGTGGTTCGTACGAAGGAGAAATATCAGTCTAAGCATTACTTTTCTTCTGATTCGTGCGGATGAGTTGTTTATTCGTGCGTATGTGATTTACCTCCGTACGAATGTCGCTGTAGAACTCATAAATTTCGAAATTTTCACTTATCTTCAAAACTCAAACATCCAGTAAACGTTAATCACATAAAATTATTAATTTCAGAAAGAATAAACGTTTTGCTCAATAAAACATGATTTCGAAAGATCCTTACCAAACACTTCCTTTTAACTTGCGACTTTACGAATTAATCATTTATCTCGGTTTCACATTTAGGTCTCAAGTCACTACAAGTAACCGTAAAAACTAATGAAATGAAAAATAAAGAGAAAATAAAAACTAAAAATTAAAAATTAAAAATCTTTTTGTATTTTTCTGTTTTGATAAATCAAATGAAATTTTAACTATGACAAACTACTGAAATAACAATTAAATAAAAACTGAAATTTTCACATTCTTTTTGCATTTTTCGAATAAGGGATCAGACTGATACTGAAACATAGCATTGTCATTCAATTTTCGTAGTAACTATTAACATATCAGTTGACGATTATTGGTATATTTGTCCTCTTAAACTTAAACAAACATTCACTTGACATTTTTCTTTCAAAATGGTTATCTCGCTAAGATCTCCCAATATTTTGAACATAGAAATCAACACACATTTTGAATTTTAACAGTCATCAAAATTTAATGAATATTACTATTGAATCTAGTAACTACATAAATGCACCTACAAACTCCCCCTAGGAACTAGATTCTATGTCTTCAGTCTTCAAAATATCTGCTGCTTCCCAAAACACGCCTTTGATCTGCCCTCTTAAGCATGGATCCTGTAAAGAAAGCATACACGTACAACCTTGTTGAAACGCATCGCTTGATCCATATCCTTAACATCAAAGAATATGGGTTGCAGATACAAAGCGTAAATATCATCATCTGTCAAATTTCTAATCCACATCGGATCAAAAATTCTAAGGGTTTCCCAAACACCCTTACGCTCTAACACAATCACAGCTTCGGTGGTTCTATAATCGTAATACCACCACTTGAATCTTCGATGAAAACCAACTTCCATTTTGACTTGCGACTTTACGAATTAATCATTTATCTCGGTTTCACATTTAGGTCTCAAGTCACTACAAGTAACCGTAAAAACTAATGAAATGAAAAATAAAGAGAAAATAAAAACTAAAAATTAAAAATTAAAAATCTTTTTGTATTTTTCTGTTTTGATAAATCAAAGGAAATTTTAACTATGACAAACTACTGAAATAACAATTAAATAAAAACTGAAATTTTCACATTCTTTTTGCATTTTTCGAATAAGGGATCAGATTGATACTGAAACATAGCATTGTCATTCAATTTTCGTAGTAACTATTAACATATCAGTTGACGATTATTGGTATATTTGTCCTCTTAAACTTAAACAAACATTCACTTGACATTTTTCTTTCAAAATGGTTATCTCGCTAGATCTCCCAATATTTTGAACATAGAAATCAACACACATTTTGAATTTTAACAGTCATCAAAATTTATATCATAATTAGAATTGCACGTATGTTTGTGTATTTGTCCTCTTAACTTTTCAGCCTTTTCAATTCTATATTCATAAACACTAGATGTAATATCATAATATTTATTTCGTATGTCAGTATGGCATCCACTTCATATGCAATAAGGACCAGTGATTCTTGATCGTTAAAACGTGTAGTTACACCATTCAGAGAATAAGCTCTTCGTCACCCTTTATTTGGAATGCTCGAGTTATGATCATTCTTTCGACCTTATAACTCTGTTCACCCATCAAGGTATTTTTGAAGATTTTAAGTACTTCCTCACCCTTTATTTGGAATGCTCGAAGTATGATCATTCTTTCGACCTTATACTTCTGTTCATCCATCAAGGTATTTTTGAAGTTGTGACTTATTTCTTACTTTGTATTTGATCTTGAATAGACTAAGTCTATTTCGGTGTTCACATTATTTCTTTAAACTCATTGATCTTGATCAAATCATTCAATAATGTTATTCCAAAATCACTGCAATGGTCCTTAATTGCTTCAATAAATACTGACATACGTATTTATTTTCTGATATTACATCTAACATTTACTATTTTCGAATTAATCCAGCGATAAGCCACAAACACTACAAGGCAAAAGCTAATCAGAATATATTAGACATTTAATTTCGACTGTTTTGTGTTGTTTACAATGTTCTCAATTGTTATTGATCTCCAGATATCATTTAGATAGTCTTTGAGACATATCCATAAAGATTTAAAATAAATTTGATATCTGCGACAACCAATTTAAAATGATTAATTGTCGTCAAGTTTCAGTGAGATAAGCCTACCAATATATCCTACAACTGACATGTATAAACGTTACGTTCATCATACTTTTGACAATTTACATGTTCAGTTTTAGCTCAGTATTTCCACACTTCCCCAATTTTTTTTTTTATTTTTTTTTTTTTAATTACTAACTATTTCTCCCCCTAAAATTCTAAAAATAAAAATCTTTTTGTATTTTTCGAAATTTTATAAACTAAGAAGAAAATAAAACTAAAAATAAAAAGAAAAATTTAACGTAGTATACAAAAAAAGGACGGTTACTTGTCCGACTTTACTTCCTCTTCAATCACATCACTTTTCTTAACTACACCATTTTCAAGTAGTAAAAATCCAAACCTAGACTTGTCAAAGGCCTTTGTAAAAATATCTGCTTTTTGAAACATCGTTTCGATATATATTACGTCAATTAGATGTTTTTTCAAAGCAATCGCGTATAAAATGATATTTTACGCCTATGTGTTTGGTTTTAGGATGGTGTACGGGATTCTTAGTGACATCTATGGCAGCAGAATTATCAACATAAATAGGAGTAGTAGAGATAGACAAACCGTAGTCACGCAGTTGTTGCTGAATCCAGATAACCTGAGAACAGCAGCTAGCAGCAGCTACGTATTCAGCTTCACATGTGGACAATGCAACAGCAGTTTGTTTCTTGCACTGCCACGTTACTAGACACGTTCCGAGAAACTGGCATCCTCCTGATGTTGACTTAGCATCCTTCTTGCAACCTCCATAGTCTGAATCACTGAAAGCAGATAGCTCAAAATTGTCGTCATGAGGATACCAAAGACCTAAATCTGGAGTACCCTTCAAGTATTGCATAATCCGCTTCACTGATTGAAGATGAACAACTGTAGGTGCTGCTTGGTATCGGGAACACAAGCACACCAGAAACATGATGTCTGGACGAGAGGCGGTGAGGTACATAAGAGAACCGATCATGGAGCGATAAAGAGACTGATCAATTTTCTCTCCCGTAGAGTATGGTGATATCCCGTGATTCACCGATAAGGGAGTGGAGGCAGACTTCGTTTCCAACATTTCGAACCGTTTCAAGATGTCATTAACATATTTAGTCTGATGAATAAAGATTCCCTCTGCAGTTTGATCTACTTGTAGCCCCAAAAAGAACTTAATCGGACCCATAGAACTCATTTCGAACTTGCTTGTCATCACCGCTTCAAACTCTTTACACAACTCTTGATTTGTAGAACCAAAAATGATGTCGTCCACATACACTTGCACCAACAGAATATCTTCACCTCTTTCCTTAATGAACAGTGTACAATCGATGACACCTCTACGAAAACCGTTGTCGATCAAATGATTAGCAAGTGTCTCATACCAGGCGCGCGGTGCTTGATGCAGACCATAAAGTGATTTATCGAGAATGTACACTTTATCTGGATGTAATGGGTCTACAAAGCCTGGTGGTTGATAAACGTACACTGTCTCTCGAATATTCCCGTAAAGAAAAGCGCTCTTAACATCCATCTGGTAAACAGTGAACTTCTTGTAAGATGCGAAGGCTAGAAAAATACGAATTGCCTCCAATCTCGCAACTGGAGCAAACACTTCATTATAATCAAGGTCAGGGATTTGTCGAAAACCCTGAACCACTAGCCTTGACTTGTTTCTGACAACTACACCCTGATCATCCCGCTTGCAACGATGGACCCAACGACAGCCCAATGACTTGGCACCTTTTGGCTTAGCGACAAGCCTCCAGACACCCAGCTTCTTAAACTGTAGTAGTTCTTCTTGCATCGAGTTGATCCAATTATCATCCAAGAGAGCTTCTTTATCGTTAGCTGGTTCAATCTGAGAGATAAAACAAGCATGAGCGCAGTAGGTGACATCCCCAGATTTAAACAGATCAATGTAAACATCGCTTTGAATCTGTCTTTTGGGTCGAGCTCCAGCCAGATAAGTTTCATAATCATCAAAATTTGTCGTTCTGCGATCCCTTGATGATCTCCGGAGCTGACTTGCTGGTTCTTCGATGTTTAGATTAGGAGGAACCTCAACGTTTAGATTAGGAGGAACCTCAACGTTAGGACCCAAGTTATTAACGTTAGGAGCTTCAACTTCCTCTACAATTTCAATCGGCTCATTAATTTTAACGGAGCCATCAGAATCAGAATCATCATCATTTGCGTGAGAATCTGCAGGATTATCTTGAGTACCGGGAGGTGTAGGAGCCGCTGAAGTTAATGTATCTTGAGGAATAGGCTCTTCCAAAGCTTCTTGGTGAGAGTAATACCTTGCAATATCATCATCGGAAAACTCAGGAAGATTAAATGATTCAAACAGAGAATCATAGTCGAACATCCATGGATATCCTTTTGAAGGAATAGGTTTAGAATACTTCTGAACATCCACCTCATACCATTCTTCAATAGCTTTAGTAGCTGGATTCCAAACTCTCTTGTTAGGAGTGCTGTATCCCAGAAATATCCCCTCTACTGCCTTTTCATCAAATTTTCCATCTTGTTTACGCTTGAGCATAGTACACGGAGCTCCAAAAGGTTCCAAGTACTGCAAATTTGGCTTTCTTTTCTGCAACAATTCATAACAAGTTTTCCCATGTCGCTTCACTACTAGCACTCGGTTTAAAGTGTAACAAGCATTATCTACCGCTTCATTCCAAAAACGTACTGGCAGTGTCGAATCAGCCAACATCGTCCTAGCTGCTTCAATCAACGTTATGTTCTTTCTTTCTGCAACCCCGTTCATCTGTGGAGTATAGGTTGCACTGAATTGCTGTTGAATTCCTCTGTCCTTGCATAAATCTTCCATCCTCTGATTCTTAAATTCTTTACCGTTATCAGTTCTAAACCGTCGAACCTTTAACTTATACAGTGTCTCCAATGAAGTAACTAACAGCTTGATATTCTCGTATGTTTCAGATTTCTCCCGTAAAAACATGACCCAAGAGAATCGAGAATAATCAT
The DNA here is from genome assembly GCA_910822075.1 of Senecio squalidus. Classification (NCBI taxonomy): domain Eukaryota; kingdom Viridiplantae; phylum Streptophyta; class Magnoliopsida; order Asterales; family Asteraceae; genus Senecio; species Senecio squalidus. The sequence continues at coordinate 53,580,027 of CAJVGC010000432.1, forward strand.
CAGTTACCACCAAACAGTATTTATCCCCTGCAACACTCGAATATTTGATAAGGCCAAACAAATCCATGTGTAGAAGTTCAAGTGGAGTGTCAATGGTGTGGAACTTCTTTGCTTTATGAGACTTTTTGGACTGCTTTCCCTTCTTGCATGAAATACAAGCTTCCGGCAACTGAAATGTTTTCACATTAACTCCCATAACTAAATCCTTGTGCATCAGATGATTCATCTTTCTCAAACTAAGGTGTCCCATACGTTTGTGCCACAAAATAGAATCACGTTCAGTAGCTTTCGAGACAAAAGCTTGATGTTCAGTCGAATTCACAGTAGTCTTCGACATGTCGAGCACATACAAATCTCCAACTCGTGGTGACGTAATAATAACCAAGTGCTCTGGAATCACGAATTCTTTCTCCATAATGTAACACTGATTCTCGTCAAAAATCACCTTAAACTTCTTGTCGCAAACTTGAGAAACGGACAACAAGTTGTTGACCAATGCCTGAACAAAATTCACTTTATCGAAACTGATTTTGTTGTTTGCAACTAATCCCTGAGCAGAAATAAAACCTCCCCTATCTCCAGCGAAAGAAACGTATCCCCCTTTAATCGATCTGACATTTGAAAGTAGCTTCATATTCCCTGTCATGTGCCTAGACGCCCCACTATCAACAATCCAGGTATTCTTGATAGGATCGTAGACGACCTGCACAACAAATTGAAATTATTAATTCCCAATGCAAACCCAAGCCTTAATAGCCTTGGGTTTGCCATCATCACCTAAGAACTGTAAGTCAAACCCATTGTCCCTTGGAACCCTCAGACGAGTTTGAAGGTCCAGCACCTTTAGTTTCATTCTTAGCTTTCCATGCACGTTTGACATAGACAGTTGGTGATATTGACCGTTTTTCAATTTGTTTAACAACAGGTTGCTTTTTGGATTTACCAGCAGGAAGCAACTTACTGTTTTGTTTAGGAGATGATGACCTATTGTTTGAAAATCGATTTCGATTTGGGCTTGAAAAACGATTTCCAGTGGACATTCTATTTTGGTCAACATTATTCCTAGGCCTTTGTTTCAAATTTGGACAATTATAATTAACATGGCCTTTCTCCCCACAATCAAAACAAGTTCTCCATTCGTTAAGATTTTGAGAACTTTGCGTCATTCTCCGGTGATGTGTATGAGGTTTGGAGAACATAGCATTTGGACGCATGAAGCCGTTATGTTGTTGAACATTTTGTGGCTTATGGGGGTTGGTGTTTCTCAAGTGAGGTGGGATGAATTTCCCGTGATTAATTTCTTTTGTCTCAGCTGTGATTGATGATTCTCCGGTTTTGACAAATTTTGGTCCTTTAAGTTCAGGTCTTTTCAAAATTCTAACTTGTTTAGGTTGATTTGAAGCTTTATTTGGTAACTGATAACCTAAACCCGTTTTATTTTGGAACTTGCGACCTAAATCCGTTCTAGTAGGTAACTGACGACCCAAACCTGAACCCTTTTCTTCCTCATCTGAGTCAGAAACCCAATCTTCAACCAATACGGTTTCTTTCAACTTTTCGTTTTTATCACTTTTAGCACTGACAGTAGGTGTTTGGACGATTGGTGTTTGGACACTAGGGGTTTGGACAGCTGGGTCTGGTTGTTGAAGAATGAATTCAACATCCCCTTCCTCCTTTGGAGCCTTAATCAGTTTGTTAAAGATGGGAGGTGGACAAGCTTTGTAGTCAACCCCTGGTTTCCCTTCCCCATTCTCAGGACGTTTTTCTTTCAAAATGTGATCCAAAAGATATGATGCAGTGGAGTAACTTCTAACTTGTTGGTTTAAAGTTTCAAAACTGATTTTAACAGAAGCATTTTCACGTTTAAGAGCATCAATATCTTTTAATTATTTGTTAATCGAGTCCTGTTTGTTTTACAAAGCTATTTCCAAATCACTAACTTGTTTTGCCAAAAGTTTGTTCTTTTCTGAAAACAATTTTTCATTTCCCTTCACTATTTTGTTTTTACGAAGTTCATCAACAAGATTGTTATTTTCTTGGCTAAGCTCATTTACTCGTTTGTCTAAAACAAAACAATTAGAACAGGAAGTGATTTTAGTTTCAGATTGTACCTTTGATGACTCAGCAGTACCAGCCATCATTGCAAACTCCCTTTTAGTCACTGGTGCTTCTGATTCTGTTGAAGATTCCTCAGATGATTCTTCAGATGTAACAGACTCCTCCCCGTCACTTTCTTCATTCAGATTCAAAATCTTCACAACGTTTACTTCAGCATCAGATGGATTGTTTTCAATTTGAAATTGCCAATCCTAACCTTCGTCAGATTGAAAAACCAAGGCCTTAACATCTGAATTTTCTGTGCCAGTAGACATATTCGAACCAGTCGTCACCAAAGCAGTATTCTTGTTCGCCTCAGGAGCATTTATGTTCACATTTCTGTTTTGTTGATCCCTGAATGGATTCTGAACAGTCCTTGGTCGTTTTGGCTTTTCACAGTTACGAGCAAAATGACCCTTTTCTCCACAGTTGTGACAAGTAATGGCTGACATGTCGAAACCATACTTAGTTTCTTTGTTGGCTCCGATTGTTTTACCAGTCTTTTTCACATACTCTTTTGCCCTCCTGACAAGATTAGCGAAACCCCACATAATGTCGATTCGTTCCATCTCATCGCGATCAATCTGCTCATAATCCTCCCCAGTTAAATGTATATTTCCAATTTTACCCTGCAGCAACGAATCATAGGATCCTACTAAAGCACTCAGCATAGCCATATCTTCATTTACACCATCCACATTTCCTTTATGAAAGTGCTCGATTTTCAAACTTGTAAACACTGATTCTGAACTTGCTTGAGCTTGAGACTTCCGAACCGGAGTACTTTGACTTGAGCTTGAGTGTGAACACCCTGAATGTCCTGAATGACTTGAAGCGTTTGCAGAAAACGCTGTCTTCAGTGGAGCATGAGTAGGAGTGGATGGAGGGGGGTCAGCGTAGTACAACGAGGGATCTTGAGTGTGTCCCTTTCTTTGAGCACGAAACTTGTCATCCTGCTCCTTCTCTCTTAGCTTTGTAAATAGATCATTCAAAGTTGTGCGAGCAAGATAGCCACTTTCCTTTAACATTTCCATATATCCATTCCAGCTGTCTGGCAAAGCGTCAGCAAAACATTCTACTCTTTCTGCACCAGTTGTAACCACTGAATATATGTTCATCTCACTGATCAAATGTTGACAACGTCTGATAAGGTCGAACAGTGATTCTCCCTGTAAGCAAGTGAAATTATCAAATTCCTTTTTCAGTGCTCTTCCCTTCATTGACTTCAACTTGTTGTTTCCCTCACAATCCAATTCAAAAGCGTCCCATAACTGTTTAGATAACTTGTATGTCTTGTACTGATGAAACACAGATCTCGGAATAGCCTGACATAAATGAGAATAAGCTTTTTTCTCAATATCGTAACTCTTCCTTTGTTCCTCAGAATATCTATGAATGGGAATAGGGTCTCCATTTTCACTGACTGGTTCATTGTATCCATTTTGAATCATATCCCACATTTTTGAATCCAATCCTTGAATGTGAATTTCGAATCGAGGTTTCCAGTGTGGGTAATCGTCCATTGAAATGAGTTTTGGGACCTTGTTTATACTTCCAGTTTCAGCATCATTTATCAACATCTCAGACATTTTAGAGTTGGTACTAGCCATAGCGTATTCCATTATAAAAGATGAAAATCAAATCTGTAACTGGTTCGTGCGAATGAATTGCTGAGATTCGTGCGAATGAAAGTGATTCGTACGAATGAAACAGAAAACCTAAACTCTATACGAATGAGCTATTCGCACGGATGACTTGACAGATACGTACGAATGAGAGTTTTATTCGTACGGAGGAAACCTATTCGTACGAATGAACTAAACTTTAAACTTTTTAATCAAAAACTTTGATTCGCACGGATGAATTCCTATTCGTGCGAATGAGACTTCTGTTCGTACGGATGAAACCTATCAAGAACTTGGTTCGTATGCGCCGCGGAAATTTTAAGGTTTTGTTAAAACTCGATACAGGTCGATTTTCTAAACCAAAACGATTTCTATTTGCCCAGATCTTAATCTAAACGACTCAGAAACGTTCTAAGACAATAAAAACAAGGTTTTTAACGTAAAATTCCAAACTTTAAGAATCAATCAAAAACGAAAAATCTTAAGAATCGCTAGAAGAACGTTGATTTCTACAACCAACGCTCTGATACCACTTTGTTGGGGTTGTATGGATCTTATAGTCAACGTTATATCACTAACCTAGCGGAAATAGGCTAACGATTATCTAGCGAATATGTAACCGTCGGAAACGAGATCAAACCAATGATTATTGATAAGATCGGACCTAAGGAAGACTATTCGGATGATTGTTTATATGTTATAAACACTTTGGAATACCAGAAAACAAACAAGCAGCAATTCGGCACGAATCAATGAAACCCTAAAACCTTACCGAAAGCTGAAACCTAGTTGGGTATATATAGGCCCAGTTTTCTATCCGTACGAATGTGATTTCCATTCGTACGTATTACTCTCTATTCGTGCGAACCTAATCTCGTTCGTACGAATGAAAGCTTTTAATAAACAAACTGTTTAACCTTCTTATTCGTGCGTACGTAACCTTCATTCGCACGGATATCATCCTTATCCGTGCGAATGAGTCTGAATATTATTAAACATCACAAAACACATATTTGATTAATTCATAACAACGTAAACGTTCAAGCTTATAATCAATCAAACATTCAATAGTAATATTCACTCAAACAATACAAAGACTGATATAAACGTTAATTACATATGAATCTAGTAACTACATAAATGCACCTACAATTTCGTCCTAAGTTACGATCGAAAACGTATTAAACAATGAGAAATCGAACGTCGAAAGTTGCAAAAATCTGAGTCACTGTGCAGCAATGAGTACCTACTGCGAAGCACTGGTTACAAATTGCGCAAGAGTGCGGGCTTCGGGTAGAATATGCTAAAAACGTCTTTTTCCACGTTTTTGAGATCTACAATTTGCTATCACGTGATTTTGGTCTGAAATTTGCCTAGTATGAGTCATTTGACCATATTCTAGATCTATCAATCTATTCTAACCTCTCTCATTCCAATTTCCACACTTTACATCTCCTACGTTCATTCTTTCTATATTTCATCTTTATTTCACAACTCATGCGGCGAGGTTTTTTTTGACCCCATTTGCTTTCTAACATTTATCTAGCAACTCTGTTGGAATAATAGTTAATAAAATGAACTTTTTTTCTTAAATTTTGGACACATTTATTTATATTTATACTTTATAGATATAATTATTAGTTTGTGTATTTGTGTTTTCCTTTATTAGGACTTCGCAACGAGCTAATATATGTTAAAAATGGAGTTAATGAGAATGATATGTCGTCTCTTAAAGAGAGACACTTGGAACACTGGAAATGAGTTTTGTTTGTCATACATCGGTGGTGGGACGAACTGTTTTGACAAAATTTTGTGTTGTTATTAAGTGAGGAAATTGAGAACTTTACATGTTGCTCAGTGTCCATATACACACACAAGCTCGAACAACTTTGCTTTCTAATATTTCATTCACGAATTTTAAGACCTATAAATCAAAATTATTGGCACGAGAGATTTTTTTCTTGGTCACCAAAGACAGAAATTATTTTTATACATCAGAAACTTAAAGATAAGTTCCGGTTTAATTTGAAGCAAGTTTATCGAGTCAGACAATACATACTGCTTCAGCTGATGAACCATGGCAAAATAGACAACGATCGATCTGTTTTAAACGGAATCGTGTCAAACACGGCCACAGATTTTACGATTAATTTTTTTTTATTATCAAGAGTATGTCTTTTGTCTCTACCACTCTTATGTCTGCTTTAATTTTCGTTTATTACTTATCAATTGTATTTTGTAGTTGCCGTATATTTTATTTAATAAAATTCGTCATAGGTTTCGTAACCCACTCTGCAAGCATCTCTACGCTCATCATTCTATATAAATACGCACCATATATTCACACAGAACAAACTCACCAAAACATGAAGAAGCCTCAACTAAACTCATATCTATTCCTCTCAGTTATAACTCTTTCCTTTTCTGGTTCATGGCGAGTCTTATCCTCCGTTTTTGGTATAACACCAGCTGCTCCTGAAGATTTCGTTAGCTGCATGGAATCAAACTCCATCAATGCCACCTCCATCTCTCGACTCATTTTCTCTCCTGCCAATACTTCCTTCTTACCCGTTTGGCAAGTCGGAATAAACAACCTTAGGTTCGATCAACCTTCCACTACTAAACCATCAGTCATAGTCACTCCTGTTGATGCAAGCCTGATCCGAACGGCTATTTTCTGCACCAAGCAACATGGATACGTGGTTAGGATCAGGTCTGGTGGACATGACTTTGAGGGACTTTCATACACAGCTGATGTTCCGTTTGTTTTGATTGATCTCACCAATATGAGATCTATAGACGTACACGTGGCAACAAAGAGTGCATGGGTCCAGGGTGGAGCTACGCTTGGTGAGCTCTATTACAGTATTTCTCAGAAGACCGACACCTTGTATTTCCCAGCTGGTGCTTGCCCCGGAGTGGGTGTTGGTGGGTTCTTAGGTGGTGGTGGCTATGGAAACTTGATGAGGAAATACGGTACTGGTGCTGACAATGTTGTGGATGTTCAGTTCATGGATGTAAATGGCAATATTCTCAACAGGAAATCAATGGGAGAAGATTTGTTTTGGGCGATTCGTGGTGGTGGTGCTTCTAGTTTCGGAGTCGTTCTAGCATGGAAACTAAGATTAGTTCCTGTGACGAAAAAGGTAACGGTTTTCATGGTGAGTAAAACTTTAGAACAAGGTGCGACTGAAATTTTCTATAAATATCAATACATTGCACCAATGATTGATAGGAACTTGCACATAAGAGTTCAGATGTTCAGCCAAAATAGCGTTAACTCCACCAATAAAACCATAAGAATGTCGTTTGAAGGAACCTATCTAGGTACAATTGACACATTGCTTCCATTGTTAAGCCAAAACTTCCCAGAGCTAGATGTTACACGAGAGGTTTGCGAAGAAATGAGAATGATCCAGTCAAGCCTTCTGTTTGGAGGCTTTACAACCTCCACCTCACCTGAAATTTTCATGAACCGATCTGCCATCTATAAACTGAACTTCAAAGGCAAATCAGACTATGTCCGAACACCAATTCCCATAGAGGGGCTCAAAAAGATTTGGAAAAAGATTCTTGAAAATGATGGATCAGAAACTATGTTCTTTTACTATTTTGGTGGAAAGATGGAAGAATACTCAGAGACAGCAATTCCATATCCTCATAGAGCAGGGGTGTTGTACCAAATATTCAAGTTGGTCGACTTTAGCGACCAACCTTCAGATAAGACCCAGATTTCGCTTAAACGAATTGATTGGTTGCGAAGCTTTGAAAAGTTTTTAGAGCCGTATGTCTCACATAACCCAAGGGAGGCGTACTTTAACTATAATGATTTGGATTTGGGTGTTGGTAATGCAACTTATGAAGAAGCAAGTGTTTGGGGCGAGAGGTATTGGAAGAGAGACAATTTCAAGAAGTTAATTCGCATCAAAGCCAAAGTTGATCCACAGAATTTCTTTAGGCACCCACAAAGCATCCCCACAATAAACGAACATGTGAAGCTGTTCGGTTGAATCGAAGAAAGATCCAAATTTTCTATATATTTATGGGTATGTTGTGTTTGATTCTTCTTGAGTAAATTGGGAATAATTACTGGGAGTTTCAAGCGTAATTTGACGTTTATAAATAAAAAATGTGCTTTGTCTAGTTCCATGGTACGTTTATATTGAACAAACGGGAAATTTCATATAAAAGAGAACACTGAAACAAGATGCGAGAGACAAAAACAGAGAGTGGTGGTCTGGTGGATCAACCAGTGGACACATTTGGAATGTGGGACATGATAGACATCTAATTCATGTTCCGTGTACATTCATTTCATATATACCTCATTTAGTAAGATCTTTTTGACTATCTACTGAATAGTAGTGTAAATAGTTTATATTATATATTAAGTTTTGAAATATGTAGATAACGTTAAGGGTAGATGAGTTGGTTAAGGTATTGGAGAAACGAAAGAAACGGCTTGGGTTTGAGTTTTCTCAATAACATAGTTTTTTAGTTTTTAAAATAATTATAAGAAATGTAAAGTTTAAAGATTTTTAAAGATGATGTTTGTACTCATAAAATGATGATTATGTATATTAGATGTGAGAAAGTTTTATAAGGGGCAAAATTTGTACTAATTTGTTGATCTCGTTCACAATCTCCGAACTTCCACTACTACTACAACCTTCCACTTTTGCATCCGTTCCACGTACCTTTCTATTACGATTCACTCGATACTGAGCTATACCCGCTTGAACTTGGTCTTCCATCATTCTATAAGCATCATTTGTTTTCTTATACAAGAAATTTCTTCCTCCGACTAGGTCCAAATCGTGTTGTGACTGCTGGTCTAAACTATGATAGAAGATGTCTGTCACTTGTTCTTTGTCCAACCCATGACCATGAAAATTCCTAAGAATATCCTACAACCTAATACATGCTTTCGTTATCGTTTCTTCATCCCATTGCTGAAAACCCCATATTTGGTTTAACAATTTCCTACCCAAGATGAGTGGAAAGAAACGGGTCACAAATTCTTCTCGTAACTCCTCCCATGTTTCAACTGAATTCGGCTCTATTGGGCCAAGAAAGTGAATGGATAAAGCTATGAAGTCTTTTATGTGTGATTGAATAAAGATAATTTTAGTTCGTGGAGGGTCCGAACTAAAATCATCAAGAATAATCTGAAGTGAAATTTTCAGTTCGGGGAACAAATTAGGTCAGATATTTTGAACTAAATGAAGTTCCTCTGAACTGAAAAGAAACTGAAGTTTAACTTAAGTCAAGAGAAGTCAACATTGAAGATATCAATTTGGAGGCTGAAGACTTTGATTCAGAATTGAAGTGAACTCCCCGAACTAAAATGAAGATGATGACATGTTGTAATAATTTAATTCGTAGTGTTTAGATTTTGTCTATAAATAGTGTGATAGGTTGTTTGAGTTTGTTTTCTTTGAACCCGAAACTCTCTCGTTGAAGAGGTTCCGTTGAGCTTGAATGTCAGTTGTAACAAGCTCAGATCCAAACCAGTTCACACTATCAATGAATTATGCCTCAAGTAATTATGCCTTAAGAATCAAGTTGATGTGCAAGACTTAATTTGCTAAACTTCTTTCGAATAGGTTACTAGTTTTCTAAACCGATTTGTCGTACTTATAAACTAACATTCATGTTTCAACTTTATTATTTTGACTGCTATTACCGACTCCTTCTGAATATCGATAACCACATCAACAAAAGACCGATTGATTAGTTCGTTGAACATTTTAATCAAATATCGATCTCTTTTCAAATACTCAAGGTTTATATCAAATAAAAAATATAACTGATCTAATTATATAAGTAAAATTTAAACCCAGATGGATTTTCGATTAAACAAGAAACATCTATCAAACATCTCAAAATCTTAAAATAAATCAAAACCTTAGGTCACCAATCAAAGCAAATGATTAAGAGAATTAGCTACTTATAATAGAAATGAAACATAAACCATAATAAAAGTTCATCATTGTATCACTTTGTTGTTGAATTATTGAGTATAAAGAACCACTCGATATGAAAACGAGAATAATAGTTTGATTGCAACAGAAATTAACGTAAAACTCCTTCTTGATTGATGAATTCTCAAAGACTGCCTTTCTCCACGAACTCCCAAAACTATGTGTAATTTGATGATGATGTTCTTTCCCACAATTATCGTGGTAATAATACTCAATAAACCCATCATTTGCCAAACATTGATGATACTAACTAAAAATTCGTAACTGCCCAAAAATACCCCACTGCGTCACAGTGCTCTCCACTACGGCGCAGTGGACTCCCAGCTTGCTTCCCGTTTGAAATTCCCTTTGCGTTATGTTGGCCTATTTCGATGTTTCATCCTATAATCCATTGCTTAACACCTAAATAGATACTTTTACACTATTGTAAGAACAACGAGGTTTATCAATCATGGTTTTGACTTAAAACATAACAAATATCGCGTAAAAATATATATATAATTGAGCGATATCACACCATCTTTTTTCGATCATCCTCTCACACCCTCCCTTTTTGTTGCAACTTCTTCCATCATCGTATCAAAATTACTAGCATTCGCGTCTAGGAAATACGTTTTATGCTTTCTTGGTAATTTATAATGACTTTTTTTAGTAGAGGTATTCTTATAGTGCTTTTATTATTCTCACGCATGTCTTTGGAAAATATGTTAGATTACCATTTTATGAATCTAATTCTTCTACTTTAATGTCTTTTGATATGATGCATAGTGATCTTTGAACTTTCCCATCTTGATTTCGAGAAGTCGCAAATATATTATATTTTTCTGGATGACTATTCAAATTTTTTGTTGACTTTTTCCATTACCAAAATCATTGGTTTACGCTACTTTTCTCTCTTTTAGTTTATTTGTCCTAAATCAATTATCAAAAATAATTAAAACTTTTTAATAAGACAATGAAACCAAATATAACAACACATCTTTTCATACGTCTTGTAACAAACATGAAATGATGATTTGATTTTCGTATCACTACACTTCTTCTCAAAATGGTAAAGTTGAACACAAAATATTTTCCATTAATAATCTCATACGTACCGTTCTCGCCCATTCAACAATGACATAAAACTTTTGGCATCATGCAGGACAAGTAAAATTCTTTCAAATTACTCTCTAACTCAATCATATATCAACGCAACCCATTCTACAAACATTTAAAAGATATTGGATGTTTGTGTTTGTAATATCCAAAATACAATAAAATACCTATACAGAAAGAAGAAGCGATTAAATAAACGTTTGAAACTAAATATGTTTTAATTATAACCTAAATATTTTACTAATGATTACATCTTAAGACCAAAATTTTATAAAAAGTTTAATACAATTGATTTTATCGTAAGTTCTTAAATAATAAGCGTTTTTCTAACTTATGCCCAGGGGCACATGTTAACAACCATTTTTAATATTAAAATACCATTAAAGTACAATCAAAAGTATCAAAAGTTAAGAAATCAATAAAAAATGATACTTTTAATGGTAATTTAATATTAAAAAATGGTTGTTAATATGTGCCCTTAAGGCACAAGTTAGAAAAACCCAAATAATAAAGTTAACAATTATCACATGATTAATGAATTCTTAGGCCATGTCGTTTTAGTAATTTACTTTATAATCTAGAACTTTCAACATGAGATTCTTGTTGTATCATAAGCTTAAAAGTATAAAAACATTCGAAGTGATAATTAGTGACAATGAGGGTTGTGAGGGTTGTGAGAAAAAGGTTGCTCACGTGGCAGTGAGAATGAGGATTGTGAGATTTTGGATGGTATGATAATGAGGGTTGTGGGAGTTGTGGGACCCAGTTTTTTATTTTTATTTTTTCTTTTAAAATATTTAAATATAGGTATTGAGGTATGTGGTCCGACAACCGAAAACGACTCGAACATAAAACATACACGACCAAAGAGCCCCGCTGCCAAGTAAAACTGCCCCATCTCCGGGCTAAGGAGCCCCGTCTCCGGGCTAAGGAGCCCCATCTCCGGGCTAAAGAGCCCCGTCTCCGGGTACCGCCCTGATTACCTCGGACATCGCCGAGATCACCTAGGTCGTTACCGAGCAACACCTCGAACACTGCTGAAGTTCTCAGGGTGGCCAGCCCCGTCACCGGGGTGACCTGACCCGCCCTCGAGCAAGACCGGGCAAACCGCCCTGAACCCAGAGCGGTACAAACACACCGGGGTGGTCAGCCCCGTCACCGAGGTGACCTGACCCGCTCTCGAGTAACCGCCAAGACACTAGCCCCGTTACCGGGGTAAGTTCCCCGCTCTCGAGCAACTGCTGCACCATTACCGGGGTGGCCAGCCCCGTTACCGGGGTAAGTCGCCCCGCTCTCGAGCTCTACTCCGGAAACCGCCATGGCTTAGCCCCGTTACCGGGCACAGCCTACCCGGGGTGGCCTGGCTGCCCGGTAACGCTAACTTCTATCCGGCATACGCTTAAGTTGACCTGACGTCGCAAGCATACATGCTTACGTCAATTACCCATTTGTGGATCATAAAGTAACGGCCCATGGGTGTAATCATTGGGCCTCAGCCCATAAATGGAAACCCTAATCTCTAGCCTATAAATACCCCTCTGATCAATGTCAGAGGTCAGGTTGTCAATCATTGCATTACTCACACATACACGTTCAAGAGCAGTTTTTCCTACTCTCTTACGTCACACCCGCTAATCATTACGTCACCTTAGGCTCGTCAAGAGCTTGGTAGGTTTGCACTGCTCTCGCAGGAGTTCGTAAGGATTAGCCAACACCCCTAACCCTTGAGCCCCGTCAATCGTTGCTCAAACATTGGCGCCATCCGTGGGACCGTTATAGAACAACGGTGTTTCACTAAGTTTTCTCCTTAACCCTTCACCCTCAATGGATTCAGGCCCTGCCATGAACCCCCCTCCGAGCAGAGAGGATCCTCCTCCCTCGGTAGACATCAACACCACCCCCCCAAACTCCCAAGTCACTGGAACAGGAGATGGTACGGGGAATTCTAGGAGGATTAGCGAAGAAAACCTATCTGGTGTCCGGACCAGACTTTACCCTTTCGGGTCTAACGACACAGTCGAAGTGGAAGTGCCTAGCACGGGAGAGGCAGGCCAGTCAAGTTATCAAGGCTTCCAGAGGGGAAGGCCTCCAAGTATCACTCCAACCCAGAGCTTCCCACAACTTCTTAGCTTGGAAACCTCCACTCTAACCCAACAGCCATCTCCCACTCCCACTCAAACCCCTCCGAAAGAACAGCCGTCAGTAGAAGAAGCTTTGGAGATTTTGAAGGCAGCCTTTTCCCAACAACAAGCACCTCCACCGACTCCACCCGCACAAAACGACTTCCTAGCCAGGCTCATAGAAACATTGAAGCCCAAGCCTGCGCCACAACCAATTCCTGAGGTCAATGCGAGTGTCTTGCTCGGACAGTTGGTCAACGAGTTGCAAAGGCAAAAGGCACCAGAGCCTACCCCTCCTCCGCCCCCACAAGATACCACTCAAGAATTACTCAGTTTGCTGAAGGGCCTCGTGGGAGAGAGGGAAGGACCATCTCGGGTAGCAACCATGCCTACCTCTGTGGTGAACTCTAAGTTTTGTGATTGGGTGGCAAGATATCCCATCCCAGACCGACAGAGAGTTCCCTCCATAGTCGGCACCTATGATGGAACAAGAGACCCGGAAGATCACTTAGCACTTTTCGAACAAGCTATCATGACAGAAAAGTGGGTAGACCCGGTAGCTTGCCACATGTTTCCAGGAACATTGCAAGGTTTCGCTAGAGATTGGTTCACAAGCCTCCCAGAGAAAAGCATCTATGATTTCTACGACCTTAAAGCCAAGTTTACCTCCAACTTTTTTCAACAGAAAAAGCAAAGGAGAACCCATCTTGAGGCACATCTCATACGCCAACGAGAAGGGGAAGGCCTGCGAGAGTTCATCCTTCGTTACACACAAGAGTGCCAGAAGATACCAGGCCTACCCGAAAGTCAACAAATATCCGGGTTCACACTCTCACTACTCCCAGGCCAACTCCAAGAACGACTCGCAGCACGAATCCCAGTTACCTTCAAGGAGACCACAGATGTTTGCTACAATTATTTAAGGTCAAAGGAAACGATTGCTTTGGCAAGAAGCGTAACAAGTGGCAAAAGAGAAAAGACATGGAGCGGACTAAGTCCTGGAGGGTCAAGCAGGCAAGACTCACCTAGTGGAGAGGGTAGTCGTCATGACAACCACAAAGAGGACCGACGAGATAACAGACAAAAGCAAAGGTTTGCTCCTTATGACAAAGCCTCACTAGCCTCTTGATGTGTAAAATCTAGTCTTAAAATTAACCTACTATTTAACGCAATTACACACTTCTAGGCAGTGGACCTATCCGTATATAATATAGTTTAAAGCAAGTAAAGGTTCGTTCGCAGGGACTAATTTGTTTTAATATTTCGAATAAATAATACTGAGTATTTTTGTGGGGGTTTTTATCGTAACACAAGATTGCAAGTAATTAAGAAAAAGTGATGATTAATTAAAATCGAACGAAAGATTAATGATTTAATCAAATAATGAGAAAGTACACTTGTTTGACACTTCACCTATTTTCCGTTTAAAGTTACGAACTCGATTGTTTACAAAACTTCTAAGATATGATAAAAGTCCTTCCGAATCTTTTACTAACTTTAATTATCTCTAATTACCCCGTTCCTCCCGAATACAGTAATAATTATTAACAATTAAGCAATAAGCAACAAGCCCGTTTTAGTGATTTAACCTTATAGAGTTTCCTCCCGAATAACTCCTCTAATTATCAAGTCCTTCCGAATCTTAATACTTAGACCTACTCATTTAAATTTAATTACCTACGTTGTTATTACTAAGTCCTCCCGAATCTTAATAATTTCAAATCGATTATAGACCGACCGATTACTTCATATAACTTGTTAAATCTATCTAGATTCCTCCCGAATACCTAGAATATTGATTAGTCAAATTATATATAAACAACTTTGATAATATAATAAAATTTAAGCAAATAAGGATCAACGGTTAAACACAAAAACATAAACAATCGAAAACGTTAACTAAACTTCAAATAGGATCCGTTGTTCAAACAAGCATAATAAGAATTTAGCTACTCATAATTAGGTCTGAAATAGCAATTAAAGTCATTGAAATAATACTGGAATAAAAGTCTAAAAAGGAAAAGAGCAAACGAAGAAGTCGACAAAACGTGTCGTGACCGCCGTTAGCCGAAAATATGATCTTCCTAGCTTGAATCTTGCTTCTAAACGTAATAACCAACTCCAGAGACTTAGAATAATAATGGATGAATTTTCTGGATGTTTCGGGGTTATATTTATAGGCAAAAATCAAGAGGAAAACGTATTCGAGTCCAACTCCAAAACTATAAAAAGTCAATGAAAGTACCATCTTTTTTTTCTTTCCATGCGTCACTTTTATTATTTAGAATTATATACAAACTTGAACTCCTCCAAATGCATACCAGGTGTCTTTTTTTTCTTCTTGTCAACCGTCACTTTACTTCCAAATTCCAAAACAATATATATATACATATTGTTGTTCGATTGTCTGTTGATCAAAAGAAACACCCCCTTTCTCTTAAAGTGGCCCAAGCCCACTTTACTTTCTTTTAGTTTCACGGCAATAAAGAATATACATATTGTTAAATATATATCCCATGTATAAGTATATGTAGACATAGTATATTAACCGATATGAATATGTATACTAAATTCCAACATTATTTCTTCATTGCAATCTAATATGTCAAAATGTCTAAGGGCTAAAATTTTCATTTGAGCTTCGTCTTATATTCTTTTTCATCGTTTTCGCTCAATAACTTTAGCTTAAACCTGAAAATTACTTTCAAACAATTACAAGCAAAAATGACCCTATCCATCATGGTTTTTACACAAAAATCGACCAAATATCGCATAGAAATAGTTATATAAATATGCGATATCAAATCCCCCAAAACTTGCCTTTTTGCTTGCCCTCAAGCAAAAACTGTTTTCAAAAATTATCAAAACCAATTTAAATTACATAACCAAACACCTCACGATTTTTATGGGAAGTAAAATCACCCAAAACTCTCAAACTAGTCTAAAAGGGTGTGTAAAATATTTCTGTAGAATCGCTCAATTGCTCAGTCATGGTGAATATTCTATCATAGGCTTGATAACGTATCAAATCTCCACCACTAGAGTCTAGGTACAACTAAACGGGGACTTTTATTCGGGTTATAATGTACAAGTAAAGACATGTGAAAATATATAATGGAGTGTAAATGGTTAAATAAAAATATACAAAAAACTTAGATTAAATCCGAACTAACTAAAATTTTTCACGAACTGGATTGCTCAATTTTCCTTCAACTTATACTTTTCTTCTCCTCCGAATATACAAATTTCGTATATAATACACGACTCATAATACACTATTTCTCGTAAAATCTACAACTAATTTTTTTTCGCTTTTCTGTTTTTCCGATTTTTTTTTTTCTTTTTTCACTTTTTTTTTTTTTTTTTTTTCTTTAGCCTAGTACATGCTTTACAAAATAATTTTTCTCGTGGTAAGTACAATGCTCAAAAGGCTAATAATCAACTATTTCTCCAAATACAAAATAATACAAGGCAATAATAATCTACTTTTCTTTTCTGCCTTAATAACTCTAACTTTATATCATAGCAATCAATAAACTAAGTTCGGATCTAATCTAAAAAGAAACGAAAATAAGGCGAGTGTACAAAATATATAGTGGTGTTTAGAAACGAAACGGTTTAGGCGCAAATTGGTTTAACTAGAGTTTCTAACACTAAAAGTAAGTGTTACAAGGGTTAGACGGAAATTATATAAAAAGAAACGAAAAGGCTAACAAATGGGTTAATCCTAAATGCCCCTATCATTGTACCAAATCACACTAAGTTACCCTAACGCAATTGCTCATATGTGGTCTCGAAATGTATAACAATGTCAAGTTCTAAAGTCATCCCCATCGGCACACTCAAAGAAATGAAAAATTAGCGTTAAAAATAAATGCTTTCAATAGGCTCAAATTCTCACTATTTTTCTGAGTGGGATAAAAATGCGTCTGGTTATGCTTACAGTTTAAGGTAGTTACCGACTAGACACGTTATATTTTTTTTGGTTTTTTTCAATTTTTCGATTTTTTTGGATTTTCAATTTTTTTTTTCTGACTCAAAAATGTACAAAAATAACACAATTCAACACGATGGAAACTAAGCTAAGGGTCGAAAAATAAAATGTAAAATTTCCGGATCACCCCCCCAAACTTAAGTAACACATTGTCCCTAATGTGTTAACGACTAAAAAAAACTAAGGAAAATTATACAAAAATAAAATCTAAAAAGAAAAATAATATACAAAAATAAGAAAAGAAGAAAATAGAACCCGGTTGTAGATATCGAATATTTCTTATGAAAATGCTTTACTGATCTGAATGGTAGTCCCAAAACCGGTTGTTGAACGTACTTCAAATCTATAAAAAACTAAAAGAGAAAAACTAAAAACAAATATTAAAAACACAAAAGAAAAAAATAAAAAATAAAAATAAAAAAATAAAAATTACAAATTACGACGGAATAAAAATAGTAAAAATAGTAGACTATTTTTAAAGTCTAATAGAGGAAAAAGGTAAACAATAACTTTACAAAAAATACAAAATTTTAAATTTTTTTCCGTTTTTTTATTTATTTATTTATTTATTTTTTTACCTAGCTAAATAAAAACTAAAAAGTATAAGGTTAAAAAGTCCTAAAGAAAAGATGACGAAATAAAAATAAAAATAAAAAATGGAAATAAAAAGTTACGACGGAATGAAAAAATAGTAGACTATTTATTATTTCCTAATTGGAAACCATGTGTAAACAATAACTTTAGATTTTTGCCTCTAAATTTTCGGTTTTTGAATTAATTTTTTTTTTTTTTTTTTTTTTTTTTTTTTTATTTTTTTGTAAAAATAAATGAAAGATTAACTACGAAAGAAAAGAAAAACAAACCCGGGTTGCCTCCCGAGAAGCCGTAATTTTTCGACCGAGTGTTAGCTTGACTCGATATGCCTCTTGATTAGGTGTTGATGGGATAGAATCCATCCTCAATCATCATTCCGTTTTCATCATCTTCTTCATGGTATAGTTTGACTCGTTGCCCAGAGACTATGAATGGTTCTCCGCCTTCTTTCCACAACTCGACATAGCCGGAAGCATAAGCCTGTTTGACGGTGTACGGTCCTGTCCACTTCGAGCGTAATTTAGGAGCCTTGAATTTGTACTTCGATTGAAATAAAAGTACTTTATCTCCCGCCTTGAACTCTTTCCTACGAATTTTTCGGTCATGGAACTCCTTAGTTCTCTCCTTGTAAAGGCGGGAACTTTCGTAGGCCTATAACCGTAACTCATCCATCTCGTGGAGTTGTAGGATCCGCAAATCTCTCGCTAAATCCATATCAATGTTGCATGTCCTCAAGGCCCAGTATGCCTTATGCTCTATTTCAACCGGAAGGTGACATGTTTTCCCGTAGAGTAGTCGATACGGGGTGGTTCCAATTGGCGTTTTGTATGCCGTCCTGAATGCCCACAGTGCGTCCTCCACTTTCTTTGACCATATATTGGGATTGTTGTTGACCGTCTTTTCCAAAATTCTTTTGAGTGCGCGGTTTGTATTTTCCACTTGCCCGCTCGTTTGAGGATGATACGAAAGTCGCAAACCGGTGATTTACTCTATATCTTTTCAACACTTTTGCAAGCTGAGCGTTGGCGAAGTGGCTTCCTCGATCACTGATTAATGCCTTTGGCACTCCAAACCTGCAAAACAAACTTTTAAGAAAATCAACAACCACGTTAGCGTTGTTAGTCGGTAATGCTTTAGCTTCAACCCATTTAGAAACATAATCTACAGCAACTAGAATATAAATATTTCTGTTTGAGGGCTTGAAAGGTCCCATGAAGTCGATTCCCCATATGTCGAAAACTTCACAAACTTGGATCCCTTGCTGTGGCATTTCGTCCCGCTTCGTAATATTCCCTTGGCGTTGGCATGCATCACAGGTGTTCACGAGTGTATAGGCCTCCCTGAAAATTGTTGGCCAATAGAAACCAGCATCATAAACCTTTTTCCCAGTTACCGTTGGTCCGTAATGTCCTCCGGTGGGTCCATGATGGCATTCGTCCAAAATCTTTCGAGTTTCTTCTCCGTATACACATCTGCGCACCATTCCATCAGCACATCTACGGAACAAGTATGGCGAGTCCCAGTAGTAGTACTTAGCATCCGAGATCACTTTCTGCCTCTGTTGATAGGTTAGGTCTTTATTGACGACTTTTCCGGCTAGATAGTTCGCAATGTCCGCGAACCATGGGGTATCGCCGTCTGTGTTACTAATACTGGCTAGCATCTCCCCCGGAAAAGTGTCATTGATGTCCTCTTCCTTCAACTCCTCCAAACTTGGGTTCTCCAATCGGCTCAAATGGTCTGCAGCTACATTTTCAGCTCCTTTCTTGTCCTTGATCTCGATGTCAAATTCATGCAACAATAAAATCCAACGAATTAATCTAGGTTTAGCATCTAATTTAGAAAATAAGAATTTTAAAGCCGAATGATCCGTGAAAACAATTGTTTTGCTCATCACTAAATACGAGCGGAATTTATCAAAAGCAAATACGACAGCCACAAGTTCTTTTTCCGTAGTGGTATAATTCTGTTGGGCTTCGTTCAGTGTTTTGCTAGCGAAGTAGATAGGTCGAAAATGTTTATCGATCCGTTGCCCCAAAACAGCACCCACTGCGAAATTGCTTGCGTCACACACTAGCTCGAAAGGTTGAGACCAGTCCGGTGCTACCAAAATAGGTGTATTGGTGATCCGTTCCTTGAGTAGCTCGAAAGCTTGTAAACAGTCCTCCGAGAAATTGAAAGCTACCTCCTTCTCTAAGAGTTTCGTCATAGGACGAGTAATCTTCGAGAAATCCTTGATAAATCTTCGGTAGAATCATGCATGTCCCAAAAAACTCCGAATTGCCTTCTCGTTCGTCGGTGGTGGTAGTTTGGCAATGACCTCGATCTTTGCTTTGTCTACCTCTATCCCAGCTTTTGAGATCTTGTGTCCCAGTACGATTCCCTCTCGAACCATGAAGTGGCATTTCTCCCAGTTGAGGACCAAATGTGCTTCCTCGCATCGTCCCAGCATCTGATCCAGATTCTCCAAGCAAGCATTGAATGAATCTCCAAATACAGAAAAATCATCCATGAATACCTCCATAGTCTTTTCCACCATATCCTGAAAAATAGCTAGCATACACCGCTGAAAAGTGGCGGGTGCATTGCATAGACCAAATGGCATCCTCCGATATGCGTAGGTTCCGAAGGGGCATGTGAATGTGGTCTTTTCTTGATCTTCGGGATCGATGGGGATCTGAAAGTATCCTGAGAATCCATCCAAGAAGCAGTAGAACTCATTTCCTGCTAGTCGCTCGATCATCTGGTCTATGAACGGTAGTGCAAAATGGTCCTTCCTGGTGGCTTCATTCAGTTTGCGGTAGTCGATGCAAACTCTCCATCCTGTGACTGTCCTTGTTGGTACGAGCTCGTTCTTATCGTTCATCACCACGGTCATACCTCCCTTTTTCGGCACGCAATGAATAGGACTCACCCATGGGCTGTCTGAAATAGGGTAGATAATTCCTGCATCCAACAACTTAACAACTTCCTTTTTAACGACATCTGCCATATTCGGATTTAGCCGCCGTTGTTTTTGAACAAGGGGTTTTACATTGTCAATAAAATTTATTTTATGTTTGCAAAAATCGGGGCTAATTCCGGGTATGTCAGATATACGCCAAGCAAAGGCCTTTTTATGACCCTTAAGGACTGTCAATAATCGAGCTTTTTCGTCACCCGAAAGTGATGACGAAATAACAACCGGTAATAAATTTGTACCTTCAAGGAAAGCATATTCTAAATGTACCGGTAGTTGTTTTAGCTCCAAGTCGGTTGGTGGTGATTCAATTGAAGATTTGATCCTCATGCTTTGGTCCAACTTCAATTCCTCTTTAACTTCAACCTCCACTTCCTCGAGCTGCTCGTCTTTCAGTTCCTCCTCCAAGCTAGTTTCTATCTCGAGAATTTCCTGCCAATCTAAATCATCAAACACATCAATCCGAAAACAGGTTTCATCAGTAGAATAAGAATGAGTCATAGCTCTATCTAAATTAAAAACAATTCGTTCATTCCCAACCCCTAATGAAATTTGCCCATTTTTCACCCGAATAATTGCGTCTGCAGTGTTTAGGAATGGTCGTCCAAGGATTAGTGGAACAGTGACATCCTCATCCATCTCTAGAATCACGAAGTCAACCGGAAAGGTGAATTTTCCTACCGCCCTGATTACCCCGGACATCGCCGAGATCACCTAGGTCATTACCGAGCAACACCTCGAACACTACTGAAGTTCTCAGGGTGGCCAGCCCCGTCACCGGGGTTACCTGACCCGCTCTCGAGCAAGACCGGGCAAACCGCCCTGAACCCAGAGCGGTACAAACACACCGGGGTGGTCAGCCCCGTCACCGAGGTGACCTGACCCGCTCTCGAGTACCCGCCAAGACACTAGCCCCGTTACCGGGGTAAGTTCCCCGCTCTCGAGCAACTGCTGCACCATTACCGGGGTGGCCAGCCCCGTTACCGGGGTAAGTCGCCCCGCTCTCGAGCTCCACTCCGGAAACCGCCATGGCTTAGCCCCGTTACCGGGCACAGCCTACCCGGGGTGGCCTGGCTGCCCGGTAACGCTAACTTCTATCCGGCATACGCTTAAGTTGACCTGACGTTGCAAGCATACATGCTTACGTCAATTACCCATTTGTGGATCATAAAGTAACGACCCATGGGTGTAATCATTGGGCCTCAGCCCATAAATGGAAACCCTAATCTCTAGCCTATAAATACCCCTCTGATCAATGTCAGAGGTCAGGTTGTCAATCATTGCATTACTCACACATACACGTTCAAGAGCAGTTTTTCCTACTCTCTTACGTCACACCCGCTAATCATTACGTCACCTTAGGCTCGTCAAGAGCTTGGTAGGTTTCCACTGCTCTCGCAGGAGTTCGTAAGGATTAGCCAACACCCCTAACCCTTGAACCCCGTCAATCGTTGCTCAAACAATAGGATACATATATAATTAAAACAATATAAATTATTAAAACTAATAATCAAAACATTTAAAAAAGATAATTAAAACTATAGAATTTTATTTTAACTAATTAATTTCTTTTTTAATGGATATATAGAGTATTAAATTATGTTTTATGGGCTAGGTTATACAAAGCCTGTTATTTTACAAAGTCCAATAGGCTATAAACAAAGATTTACATTTTTTAGGGTTTCACACATCATATTTTTAAGAGAAAATCACAAAAATAATCACCTCATAATTCAAAAATACCAAAATAATCATCTGATTCGCGCCATTTTTCTCGCGCCATTTTTCTTGTCGCGAGATTGAAAATAATATAAATGACTGGTCATAAATTGACCACGTCCTCGCGACTTTTTTGGTCCTCGCGACATTTTTCTCTCGCCAATTTATGACCAATCATTTATATTATTTTTCAATCTCGCGACGAAAAAATGGCGCGAGAAAAATGGCGCAAATTAGGTGATTATTTTGGTATTTTTGAATTCTTAAGTGATTATTTTTGTGATTTTCTCTATTTTTAACTAACCACCGTCTCTTTCTTTTTAGCTAACCACCGTCTCTTTCTTTTTTCTTTTTCTTTGAAGACTAACAATTTGAAGATATGATATATGATGAGTAACAATTTGGAGATATGATGAGTAACAATTTGGTCCGTGTTCCACCATCTTCTTTCTTTTTTCTATTTCTTCAATTCCTTTTTTTGATTTGTCAGTTAGAAAAAGAAAAGAAAGAAAAAAAAAACATAACGGATTGTTATGGTAGTAACGAGCTCGAGAACGAGCCCCCACAACGAGTGGGGGCGGAGTAATAACAATGAGGGCACCTCGTTCTCAGCTCCACAACGAGCGAGAACGAGGCCCACTCCAGGTGCTTTAAACAACAAAATATAATGTGTGATTTAAAATAAAACAAGTCTTTATTCATTTGAAAAACCTTTGAATACAACATATGTTGTAACATACAAATAACTTGAGTTTAATCATGATTTACTTACAAATTTAAGCACATTTATCTATATACTAGTGACCATTTTATTATGAGACTGTTCACTATATTTGATGCTACAACTTCAAAAGAAATTCTTGGGTTTTCTTCATCCTTCCATCGATTTCTAGCCTAAAAATTCAGCCATGTTTTTCCAACCAAAATTAATTCCAAAACATTAGTATTTGATATAGTTTAAAGTAGAAGAGAAGGGTACATCATCACACAAGTTTTAAGATACATCACCATACAAGTTTTAAAGTACGCTTTACTAAATTTTGTTATGTTTTTCCTTCTAAATAATCTATTAAAACAAATTTTTTATCCACTAAAGATCATGTCAAATTTTCTTTATAAAAACACATATTGTATGCTCTTGAAAATTTGGATGGGACAAACATTAGATAAAGCACCAAAAATATTAATATATAATTTGTAGGATTAAGTCTACTAAATAGCAACTAAGTTGTTCAATTGTATCTAGATAATACCTAAAATGAAATATCTAAACATATTATTTTTATTTCGGTGTCATACATAGGTAACGAGCAACCTGTCATACCGGTACCTTTTTTTTTCTTTTCTATTTTAGGAAAAATGATTTTTATAAATCAAAAAGGAAATTTAACAATGGGATTCTAACCCGAGACCATTTCGTCAAGTGCTAACCATCTAAACAAAGGAGATGTATGTAGAGGATTTAAAAAATTAGAAATATATATATAATAAAGCTACAAACCATCTTCTTCCCAAATCTATCTACTCATCTTCAAATTTTAATAATCAGAACGTTTAAGTAATAATAGAATTTAGAGTACGTATTTCTTAATTTTGTTACATTGCGAATTTAGAGTATGTATTTCTTAGCTCGGTATGATCTTCCTCCTAGATCAACTAGGTGGATTACACCCAACAGATACTCACCTGAAAAAAAATCACGAGCTTCAAAATATCCAGTTGCAAATATCGCAAGAAGAAATTTAGCTCCGGAAGCTAAGTCCTTTGCAAACGCCATCTGTTCTGAAAGAATACCGACCAGCGTTGAAGAAGCTTATAAGGAATGGAGGGAAGCAATGAATACTGAAATGGAAGCTCTAAAAAGAAATGAAACTTGGGAAGAATGTGAAGCGCCACTAGGAAAGAAACCTATCAAATGTCGTTGGGTGTTTACTATCAAGTATAAACCCGATGGGTCAATCGAAAGGTATAAAGTTCGGTTAGTTGCAAAGGGGTACACTCAGACGTATAAAATAGACTACTGCGAGACCTTCTCACCAGTAGCAAAAATTGATACTATTAGAGTTCTCTTCTCAGTTGCAGCAAACAAGGATTGGCCATTGCGCCAGTTTGATGTTAAGAATCTTTTCTTACATGGAGAGTTAAAGGAAGAAATCTATATGGAAAACCCACCTGGAATCCATGATAGTTCCGAGTCCAAAAGAGTTTGTCGGCTAAAGAAATCATTGTATGGTCTAAAGCAATCCCCACGAGCTTGGTTTGGTCGGTTCACCACATCAATGACGAATATATGGCTATAATCAAAGCAATTCCGACCATACTTTATTTCTAAAACGGAGAGGTAAACTCATAACATGCTTAATAATTTATGTTGATGACATGATTATTACAGGAGATGATTCGGTGTCAGAATTGAAGACCAACTTGTTTAAAGAATTCGAAATGAAAGATTTGGGCGGAATCAAGTATTTTCTTGGAATCGAAGTACTAAGATCCAAGTCAGGGATTTTCATCTGTCAGCAAAAGTATATTCTCGATTTACTAGCAGAAACGAGAATGTTAGATTGCA
Organism: Senecio squalidus; assembly: GCA_910822075.1. NCBI lineage: Eukaryota > Viridiplantae > Streptophyta > Magnoliopsida > Asterales > Asteraceae > Senecio > Senecio squalidus. The sequence continues at coordinate 53,604,786 of CAJVGC010000432.1, forward strand.
AACCTGCTGATACTCCTATGATTGCCAACGAGAAATTATTTATGGAAGACGAAGCTGAACAGACACACAAAGAAAGATATCAGCGAACGGTGGGAAAACTTATTTACTTAGCTCATACTCGGCCAGATATTGCATATGCAGTGGGAGTCATAAGTCAGTTCATGCATCAACCACAAGTTCAACACATGGAAGCAACTTTACGGATTATTAGGTACCTCAAAGGAACCACTGGACATGGAGTTTTGTTCAAATCACATGGGCACATGAAAATAGATGCTTACATTGATGTTGATTGGGCAGGCGACAAAGGTAATAGGAGGTCTACATCAGGGTATTTTTCACTAGTGGGAGGAAATCTTATTACCTGGAGAAGTAAAAAGCAAAAGGTAGTCGCTCTCTCAAGTGATGAAGCTGAGTTTCGAGGGATAGCACGAGGTCTAGCAGAAGTTCTATGGCTAAGAAAATTATTATCAGAAATTGGATATCCCCCAATGGAAGTTAGTAAGATTATGTGTGACAACAAAGCTACTATCCAGATCTCAGAAAATCCGGTTCAACACGATCGAACAAAACATGTTGAAGTTGATAGACATTTTATCAAAGAAAAACTTGAGGATGGGATTATCGAACTCCCTTTTGTGTCATCTAAAGACCGGCTCGCATATATTCTTACAAAGGCGGTTAACGGAAAGATTTTCGCTTATTGTCTTGGCAAGTTAAGCATTGCGAACCCCACTACTCAACTTGAGGGGGAATGTTAAAAATAAAAGATTAAATAAATAAGGCTAGGATTATGGTTTCATTGTTTATCCATAACACGTTTCCTTGTTTATCCATAAAACGTGTATTAGTCTATAAATATTTCCTCATTGTAATTGTTTTTAATCATCAATCAATAATATTTTTCCCTCAATTCCAATTCAATATTTTCTACAGAATTTATGAATAATATAAGTTGTTTATATTCTATTGCTACAACCACTAACTTTAAAAAAGATATAATAGAAGTTTCTAAAGAAAAAAATATAACAAAAGATAAATTCATGTCACTAAAATTAAAATATAGAATTATTTTAGTTAAATATGGTAGAATGTATATTAAATTTAATATATAATTATTTATAAAAATATTTTATAAAAGTTTTCGGGTTGTCAGGTCGACCCATTTAACCAAATGAACAACCCGCACCTAACCTGAAAATAATTCGGGTTATCATGTTGGCGGGTCAGCGGGTTGGCGGGTCGAGATTATACAACCTAACTCGTTAATTTTCGTGTCGGTCTCAGGTCGGATTTCGTATCGTGTCGAGTATTGTCACCCTTAGTTCATAGTCACTCCTTAATATCAAACCCATGTACAAGCAGCTCTGTTTTGTACCAAGATACATGGGTATGAGATTCGGATTAGGGGAGGAGGCAATGATTTTAAAGGACACTCGTAAATTGTTTATGTTCCCTTTGTGAGACATGACCTTTCAACAGTTCTTTCGTGCAAGATAACGTTAGTTCCGGTCCCAGAAAAAATAATTGTTTTCCAGCTATATAAAACTTTACAAGAAGGTGCAACGAGGTTTTTAATAAATATGAATATACGTACAATTAACAGAAACTTACAGATAAGAGCTCAAATATCTAGCCAACATATAGGCAACACCACAAACAAAGGAATACAAATGCCATTAAAGGGAAATTATCTGGGCATTATAGACTCATTGCTTCAGTTGATGGAAAAAAACGTTTCTTGAGCTTGCTGTGACACGAGAGATTTGTTAAGAAGTTGTTGGAAATCTAATTGATAAGATCTTTATAAAACTATAATTCAATAGAAATCTGAAAATACATTCAAATTGTTTGTTACAATTTGGTTCCCATTTATACTAATCAACCGGTGCCTTCCAACCATCACAATGGTTCGGTAGTGGCAGTTAGTGGCGGTTACTACGGTGGCAATTAACTGTGTTTGAAACAACACACCATTTTTACTATTGCCTAATTACACTTTTGATACAGACTATTTCTAATTACAAATTTTTAACTAATAATTAGATTTTGTCATTATAATTCCAACATTCCCCCCTAACGATAAAATCACTTCTTCTTTGTTCTTCGTTTTCTTCAAGCAAAATGATGACATAGTCATCAAGTTCTTTATTTTCTAGTTCACTTGAAAATTAGACCATACATAGGGAGCGCCGACCACTTTCGTTCCTCTACTTCCTCTACTGTATCCATTGATGTTTGTCATGTTTCAATCTGTATTATCATTTGAATAACAATAATCTTACATACTCGGGGTCTTCTTCATTGTCATCTTCCACACTTTTGGTAGTTATTGTAGAATTTAGAATCGAGCATTGTTTGTTTCTTCTTTCTTCAAATATTATTCCTCCTGGTTTTACGGTCTTCTAAGAATCTTCTACTTAGAACGGAAAAAACCTCTTCTTTCTTGTTTGTGGGGCGAATCTACCAACTGTCTCTAATAGTCCTTTGGTTTCTTCTTCTAGCATTTTGTGTTGCTTTCTTTCTTGTGATCACCAAACGTGATCATACTTACTTTTTACTTTCTTGCTAACTTGTGATCACCAAATGTGATCAAATGTACATCTTAGTTTCTTTCTTTTGATCGTATAATCAGTTTTTTTTGCTTTGAAACACACGCGAAGGTTTCTCTTAGTTTGAAACGCGAAGGTTTATCTTACTGTCTAACTTAGGTAACCCGTCAGTTAGAGTTGTCTACTTCGTTCTCATTGTAAACTTACACCGTCTTGGTGTTGTCCGGTTTTTCTTGCAAAAAATTGGATTTTTTACTTTTTTACTTGTTATTTTGTTACTTTCTCAAACAAATTAGAGATTCACAAAGAGTATCTAATTTGGTTTGAAAAACTAACAAATTTTCCTTTTAAAAAAATACCTAAACTTTACTTGTAAAGTTTAAGCCTACAAATTTTCAAAACCTTATTTATTTGTTTATCTATAATGTTTCTTTTTAAAATAATTTTATTATTTGTTTCACTTTTTATCAAAAAAAAAAAAAAAAAAATATTATAATTTTAAAAACAAAAGAAAAAGGGATGTACCTTTTAAACAAATAAAACTGATTTTAGGGTTAAGAAAAAGAAAAAGGGCGTATCTCTTCTTCCTTCTGATCGATTATCCAACTATATTTCATTATCGATGCCTCCTTCCTTCAGATCGATGCTTCCTCTCTAAATAGATACAATCCTTCAATCGATAGTTGTATGTATTTGTCTCTTTCTCTCTTACTGATTGAACTTTGGTTTGATTATAACCAAAGCTACCAATTACAGGAAATTTGATTGATGACAAAATCTAATTATTATTTAAAATATTGTAATTAGAAATAGTCTATGTATCAAAAGCATAATTAGACAATAGTGAAAAGGTGTGTTGTTTCAAACACTACTAATTGCGACCTAGTAACCGCTAGTAACCGCCACCACCGAACCATTGTGATGGTTGGAAGGCACCGGTTGATTAGTATAAATGGTAACCAAATTTTAACAAAGAATTTGTATGTATGTTTAGATTTCTATTGAATTTTAGCTTGATAAAGATCTTGTCAAATAGATTTTCAACAATTGGTATCAGAATTTTGGTTATACTCAAACGAGAGTTCAATCAGTAAGAGAAAAAAAGAGAAATGCATACCATTTTTGATTGAAGGATTGTATCAATTTAGAGAGGAAGCATCGATCAGAAGGAAGGAGGCATCGATAATGAAGTATACTTGGATAACCGATCAGAAGGAAGAAGAGATACGACCCTTTTCTTTTTCTTAACCATATAATTAGTTTTATTTGTTTAAAAAGTACGTACCTTTTTCTTTTGTTTTTAAAATTATAATATTTTTTATATTTGTTTTATTTTTGATAAAAAAGAGAAACAAATAATAAAATTATTAAAAAAAAACATTTATAGATAAACAAATAAATAAGGTTTTAAAAATTTGTAGGCTTAAACTTTACGAATAAAGTTTAGGTATTTTTTAAAACGGAAATGTTTTAGTTTTTCAAACCAAACACCAAGACGGTGTAAGTTTACTACGAGTACGAAGTAGACAACTGTAACCGACGAGTTACATAAGTAAGACAGTAAGAGAAACCTTCGCGTTTCAATGTAAAAAGAAACTTTCATGTTTCACGGTAAGAGAGACCTTCGCGTTTCAAAGTAAGAGAAACCTTTGTGTTTCAAAGTAAGAGAAACATTTGTGTTTCAAAGCAAAAAAAAAAATGATTATACGATCAGAAGAAAGAAAGTAAGATGTACGTTTGATTACATTTGGTGATCATAAGTAAGCAAGAAAGTAAGAAGTAAGTTTGATCACGTTTGGTGTTCACAAGAAAGAAAGAAAGTACGGAAGCAACACAAAATGCCAGAAGAAGAAAACTTGTTCAGATTTGCCCGGAAATCTGGAAACCAAAGGATTGTTAGAGACAGTTGGTAGATTCTCCCCGCAAACAAGAAAGAAGGGATTTTTTCCGATCTAAGAAGAAGATTCTTAGGAGACCTTTAAACCAAGAGGAATAATATTTGAAAAAAGAAGAAACAAACAATGCTCGATTCTAAATTCTTCAACAAATACCAAATGTGTGGAAGATGACAGTGATGAAGACCCCGAGTATTGAAGATTATTGTTATTCAAATGATAATTTAAATGGAAGCATGACAAAAAGAAATTGATGACTATGTCATCGTTTTACTTGAAGAAAACAAAGAATAAAGAATAAGTGATTTTGTCATTAGGGGGAATGTTGGAATTATAATGACAAAATCTAATTATTAGTTAAAAATTTGTAATTAGCAATACTCTATGTATGAAAAGTGTAATTAGGCAATAGTGAAAATGTGTGTTGTTTCAAACACCACCAATTGTCACCGTAGTAACCACAAGTAACCACCACTGAACCATTGTGATGGTTGAAAGGCACCGGTTGATTAATATAAATGGGAACCAAATTGTAACAAACAATTTGTATGTATATTCAGATTTATATTGAATTTTAGTTTGATAAAGATCTTGTCAATTATAATTCCAATAATGAGCATGATTCAATCAATCCTAGAGTTTGGAAGCTTTCCTAGCTGTACTACTTCTGAGGTTCATGATAACAGTCTCGGGTCTAGGCTAATTTTCTAAAAAAAGTAGGGTCAACAAAACCGAGGTAAAAAGTTTAGTCTCTCAACTATGTTGCCAAATCTGTATCGGGAAGTCTTTGTACATATTATGATATTAATTCATCTTTCAAAGTTGCTGAAAAAGAATAAACTTTCTCAAAGTTTTTTGAAGATTTTTTTTCTTTGGGATGTGTAACTAGACGAAAAAAATAATATATTGAATCTCTAGAAATCAAGTTATTTCACATTCGAAAAAAGGGTGTCTTGGAACTGCTAGCCAATAAATTACCAAATTAGCTATCTTGGATCATCTTTCAAACGACGCATCGAAAATGGGAGAAACACGGTGTGATATTTGGATCAGTGGCAACACTTTGGCCCATTGGTTCCAACGAATATGGGCTTTGGAACCAGAAAAGTGACCACTTCTAAATGGCTCCCCACTCCAAACTAGGCCTCCTGGATACGACCCATCTAGCCGTCCAGAAAGTGATCAAATCTACGAGTTTAGTACACCTATCCTTAAACGAAAATAAATAAAACTCATTTGTGTGACTAGGTACAACAATATTCTTAGTAAGTCTATTACCAAAGCTATCGAAAGCAACTCACTGATTATAGAGGGCGAATTAAAGATTTTTTGGCCGGAATGGACAAATACCGGCCAAAATTAGTGCCGGAAGACGGTACCGGCGAATTTTTATCAAAATGATATAGTCGGCGTTCCCAACGCTGGCTTATGCCACGTGGACTGCCAACTTGATTCTCCACCTTCTCCTTGCCCAGTCACCGCCGCGCTTTACACGTACATAACCCACTCACACCATAAGCCGGAGGTGTGAGTGCCGGCTTATGGCGCTTTTCCTGCAACGAGTCACGAGGCACATGCAACCTTTTAGCCCGTCCAATAAAAATTCGCCACGTGTATAAGCCGGAGGTGCCAACTCCGGCTTATAGAGGCTATATATACACTCCGGTTTACACGATTTATTCCACACAAAACACAAATACACACATACAAACATACAATTTCTTCCCGATTTTCCACCTAAAGTCACATACACACATATAATTTGTTAATCCTAGCTTTAAAATGGCGCATTTTGGAGCAAGTTCAACCCCTCGAAACACTAGCTTAATAAAGCCTATGAAAACATTTATTCCACTGAACAAGTCAACACAAGTGTCTAGTCATTATTTTGTAATAAGCCAGATTTGCCAACACCGGCTTTTATCCATATCTCAAACCTACGTGGCATTTTCACTGGACCAAGTTCAATCCCTAGATTTTGTTTGTCAGATATTATCATATAAGGTACTACACGTGAAACAATGTTCTGATCACATCATACAGGAATTTAATAAAACCTGTGAAAGCATTGATTCCCCTGATCAAGTCATTAGACTTTTCAGTCATTATTTTGTAATAAGCCTGATTTGCCAAAACCGGCTTTTATCCATATCTCAAACCTACGTGACATTTTCACTCGACCAAGTTTAATCCCGAGATTTGTTTTCCAGATATTATGAGATAAGTTACTCTACGTGAAAGGAAGTTTTGATCACATCATACAAAATCCTTTAATAAAGCCGTTGAAAGCATTTATTCCACTGAAGAAGTTAACACAAGTGTCTAGTCATTATTTTGTAATAAGCCTGATTTTCCAACACCTCCTTTTATCCATATCTCAAACCTACGTGGCATTTTCACTGGACCAAGTTTAATCCCTAGTTTTTTTTGTCAGATATTATGAGATAAGGTACTGTACGAGAAAGGAACTTTTGATCACATCATACAGAATCCTTTAATAAAGCCGTTGAAAGCATTTATTCCACTGAACAAGTCAACACAAGTGTCTAGTCATTATTTTGTAATAAGCCGGATTCTCCACACCGGCTTTTATCCATATCTCTAACCTACGTGGCATTTTCACTGGACCAAGTTCAATCCCTAGATTTTTTTGTCAGATATTATCAGATAAGGTACTGCACGTGAAATAGTGTTTTGATCTCATCATACAGGCCTTTAATAAAGCCTGTGAAAGCATTGATTCCCCTGATCAAGTCGAAGAAACCATGAACCTAGTCGAAGAAACCATGAAGCTACACCAATAACGGTTTCTGCCTTCCATAGCACAAAAACGTGGAGACGGCAGTATATCCCAACACTTAGGGGCCTACGACACGAGGACTACTGGAGAGAAGCGAACTGGACCATCGAAGCGGATAAAACCATGATAATTACAAAAAGAGGAAGAAAGAAACAAAGAAGAATCCGTAATGAAATGGACCAGCCGAGCTGATAGACCCCGAACCTGTAGTGGTTGTGGACAGACTACTCACAACAGCCGGAGCCGGATTTGCCAACGTAACCAACGTTAGTGTGCCATGTTGTATTGTAAATTGTTCTTTCTGTGTTTTAACTTGTTCAAAACAGTTGGATTAAGTGGACCATTTTTTATTTTAAGTTGTTCATTTTTGTCCAAAAAAATATTTTTTTGCCATAATGTATATAGCATAAAACACACGAAAAAAACCATAAATATTAATCTAACTTTTATAAACTCTAAAACAATAACATATTAACGAAACACAATTTGGAAATTTTCATAAAAAATATCAAATTACATACATAATTAACCCTAAACACTAACACTTAACCATTTTCAAAACAAAAAAAAACTTACCAAAATGATTTTTTGCCATTTTGTACATAGCATAAAACATACGAAAAAAGCCATAAACATTAATATAACTTTTATAAACTCTAAAACAATATCATATTAACAAAACACAATTTGGAAATTTTCTTAAAAATCATCAAATTACATATATAATTAACCCCAAACACTAACACTTAACAATTTTCAAAAAAAAAAAAAAAAAAAAAACCTATACCACAAAACCACCCAAGAAAACTGGAAACCACTAAACAAAAACCATTTTTTAAAAAACCAAAAACCGGCGTTGGGAACACCGACTATTGACACGTCGGCGACACATAAACGCCGGCTATTGACACGTCGACGACACATAAAAGCCGGCTTATACCATTTCTATAAAAATATTCTGGTGCCGTCCGTTCTTGCTAAATTCGGCGACGGGATGTCCATTTCAGCCAAAAAATCCGAATTAAACAGCCTGGCGGAAAAATGTTGTCCCAAAGAAAGAGTCTTCTTTTGAAAATTAGCCAAGAATCGTCTTCCTACTTGGGTTAAACTCGACTCTAAAGGAATTGACCTTCACCTCAGAAGATGCCATGTTTGTGACTTTGACCAATAAACAAATATGCTCCTTAAATGCCAAGTCGCTAGAAAAGTATGGATCCTTGTCGCTAGGTGGTGGAATTTGACCATGTTCAACCATATACCATGAACTCCCTTAGGGCCGGCCCTGGGGGTGGGCGGTAAGGCGACCGCCCAGGACATCAAAATTGGTATCGACTAATAGTATGAGTTATTTTTATGGTTAACGAAATCGACAAGAATGTAGTCTACAATGTTATAAACTTTGATTTGTGGAACAATATATTCAGATTAGCGGATTTTAAGTGTTTAGGAAAAAGAACCGTTTATGGGGGTTTTATTTTTTATGCAGGTTTTTGGGAAGGAAGAAGATAACACATAAATTTTCAGTTTAGACCTTTGGGTTTTCAATAATATGCATTTTTTTCTCTACCAGTTTTTTTTTTCAAATTAGTTAGAGAAACGTTTAAAGCGTATGCCTAGCGTATGTGTGTGAAAAAGTTACACATTGGATCACTTTTTAATGGTTGTGGATCACTTTTTGATTATTCATGTATCACTTACCTTTTTAAACATATTATCTATGTATTAAATTATTTTGAAAAAATAAGTTTCTATTTCCTATGTTTACATTACATTTGAGTTTATATTCAAGATATGATATCCCATTATTTTCTGCATTATTTGTTTTATTAAAAGAAACTTATAGTATGATACAAGTTTAAGGGGCATAATTTTCTTATCTTGTCCGAGGTAGCAAAAACCATTGGACCGGCCCTGAACTCCCTCCTAAAATTGAAGTACTTTGTTCCATCTAATAACAACAAAATATGTTGGACGTAGGGATTCAGTCAGCAATTTGGGCTATATGGAGGAACATAAACAAGTTTTGCTTCCACATTAAAACGGTAAGAGCCCAAAGCTATTCGTGAAGAAATCATGATCATGTCTTTCGTCGGCTTCTAATATGAACAAAAATATCAAGCGGCTTGATTGAATATGTAACCCATATTGTATGTCTTTAAATCAAAATTTTATTTATTCTTATCTTAGCTTCTTAGTTTTTTCATAAAGAAAAGGACAACCCAGTTTTGTAGTCAGTGTTCTAAAAGACGTTCAGTATTGAATGTAAGCCCAAGCCCGTATGTGGGCTTGTACCCATTAGGTTTATTTTTCCTATAAATAGGCCTCCTATGTAAACGTTCTAAGGTGATGAAATACAAATATTCTTCCACAAAACCCGATCAATATTTTCTACATGGTATCAGAGCAGGTTACCGAAAAAGGTACCTGTTCGAACTAGCCATTCGACTAGTCCATTCGAATAGAAATTTAACCCCTTCGAACTAGAACCATTCGAACAAAAAACCAACCTACACGAACTAAAGTGTTCGTACACCAAACTAACTTACACGGATAAAACTAGGACCCCTACACGACTAGATTGGCAACTGTCTCGGATAGATGTACACGACTAAGTATAACTCGGATAGAAAAGCAAAAGACACGGACAAAATCACTCGACTAGGTATTCAATTACCTCGGACAGGATCGCTCGACTAGATTTTCTTAGCTTCGATCAACTTAAGGCTCGGATAGGAAGCATCTCGATCAGCGTCCATTCGATCAGCAACCTCAATTCGAACAATACCCTTGATTCGATCGACTTAAGGCTCGGATAGGAAGCCAGTCGATCCTAAAGTCATCATATACGAACTTGATTTTAACTTTCGTTGTATGTGATTTTGTGTGTGTGTGATTTGATGTTGATGGTGAAGTTGTGTGGTGTTAATTTCAATCGCTGCTAAAGTCATCATATTCAATAGTTGTCTGTGATTTTTGTGTGTGTGTGATTCGATCCTAAAGTCATCATATTCGATCCTTGTAAGCCCAATTACAATCAACTAAGCCTAAGCCCAATTAGAAAATTTAATAACAAGCCCAAAACCAATTAAAACCCAATAAACCACAATTTAAACAATTTAAACCACAACGCCTGACAACGAAAATAGTAACCTTGCAATGCAACTAATGAACCTGCTTCGTAACGGAGCTCAAAACCAGTTTCAAAACCCAAAACCAAATCCTTCCGAGAATCATCGGTCAGACAAACCGGGTCTTCGAACTCAATCAAAGGTGGATAAGAGCAAGCTCAAATGTGAAGAGTGTGGTATGTCGAAACACACCAAAGAACAATGCTTTAAGATCGTTGGATATCCAGAATGGTGGAGTGATAACCGCAAAACCTCCAAGATTGGAAAAGTTGCCGCCATCATAGGAAGCAGAGAGATTAACGGCGGAGGAAAGAAGTTAATGTTAAACGTGCATGATTTCGAAGAGGAGAATGTTTCTTCCCGATCTGGAGAAGTTAATGTTGCCACAAAAAACGCGAAGTGTAATTCATGGATTTTTGATTGTGGTGCCACTGATACAATGACGTTTGATATAACCGATCTAACGTCAAACTCGAAAGTTGACAAAACACGAATTCACACAGCTATTGGGGAAACTCTCCCAGTTAAAGGAGGGGGAACCATTGAAATATCGAAAGAATTACGACTCTCGAAATGCCTTTATGTGCCATCATTATCACACAAGCTACTATCTGTTAGTCATGTTACGAAAGAATTAAAATGTGTAGTATTAATGCACCCCACTTTTTGCATTTTGCAGGATATCAGGACGGGAAGGATCATTGGGCGTGATACTGAGAGACAAGGATTATATTACGTAGATGAAGTCACTCAACAAGGCTCAGTTATGTTGACTCATGGTTCAAACGATAGGAAAGAATGGTTATGGCACCGACGATTGGGACATCCGTCCACTTGTTATTTACGTCAGTTATTTCCGCATTTATTTCCAAAAAATAAAGATTTTCATTGTGACACTTGTATTTTGGCAAAAAGTCATAGACATACGTTTAAACCAAATGATACTAGAGTTGATTCACCTTTTTTGTTAATTCATTCTGATGTTTGGGGTCCCGCTAAAATTGGAGGTCAAAATTTCCGATATTTTCTGACATTTATAGATGATTGTACTCGAATGACTTGGACTTATCTTTTAAAATATAAGTCTGAAGTTTTTACGAAGTTCACATCCTTTTGTAACATGGTCAAAACCCAATTCAAAAGTGAAATCCAAATTCTCAGGTCGGATAAGGGGGGGGGGGGGGGGGGAAGTTTTAGTAACACCTCCATGAAAACCTTCTGTCAAACACGGGGAATTATCCATCAAACTTCGTGTGCTCACACGCCTGAACAAAATGGGGTTTCAGAACGAAAAAATCGTTTTTTATTGGAAATCACACGGGCTATTATGATTGAATCCCAAGTCCCAAAGTCTTTTTGGCCAGAAGCCCTTGTCACTGCAACGTAACTTGTTAATCGACTTCCAACCCGAGCCCTAGCACTCAAAACTCATCTCCAAACATTTTCACATTTCCATAAATTGCCATCAACTCTAACCCTCGAACCTCGAGTGTTTGGATTTTCTGTTTTTGTTCATATACCAAAAATAGAGCGTTCAAAACTTGATCCATGTGCAGAGAAATGTGTGTTTTTGGGGTATGGTGTCAATCAACACGGGTATCGGTGCTACAGCCCCAATAGATGTCATATGTTCACCACATTGAACTGTGACTTTATCGAAACGGAGTTCTTTTATCATACCCATCTTCATGGTCAGGGGAAAATGACAATGACGCATTAAGATGGATAAGTTGGGCACCACCTGTGCATACTCCTAATGCAACTGATAATCCTGAAGATTCTGATACTGATACTCCTACTCCAACTGATAATTCCGAGACTGATAGTCCTGAAGACAGTACCACTCCCACCAACAATGATCCTCCTCAACTGATATCCGAGGTAAGTGGCTCTGAATCTTCGGATAATTCAAATAACTCTGATATGTGTGATGATGAACAACAGGTCGACACGGAAACTCCGAGTGTGACTGAACCAGCTCGGTATGATCTTCCACCTAGATCAAACAGGGGAATTCCACCTAACAGATACTCACCTGAAAGATGTTCAAGAGGGTCGAGATATCCAGTTGCAAATATCGCAAGAAGGAATTTAGTCCCGGAAGCCAGGTCCTTCGCAAACGCTATATGTTCTGAAAAAATACCAACAGGTGTTGAAGAAGCACTCAAGTATAAAGAATGGAGGGAAGAAATTGGAACTGAACTTGAAGCCCTGAAAAAAAGTGAAACATGGGAAGAATGTGAACTGCCTCCAAGGAAGAAACCCGTTAAATGTCGGTGGGTGTTTACTATCAAGTATAAACCCGATGGATCAATCGAAAGGTATAAAGCCCGATTAGTCGCAAAGGGGTATACTCAGACTTATGGAATCGACTACTGTGAGACATTCTCACCAGTAGCCAAAATTGATACTATTAGAGTTCTCTTCTCAGTTGCGGCAAACAAGGATTGGCCATTACACCAGTTCGATGTCAAGAATGCATTCTTACACGGAGAATTGGAAGAAATTTACATGGAAACTCCACCTGGAATTCATGATAGCTCTGAGTCCAGTAAAGTTTGCCGACTAAAGAAATCTTTGTATGGTTTAAAGAAATCTCCCCGAGCTTGGTTTGGTCGGTTTACCACAGTAATGAAGAAATATGGCTACAATCAAAGCAATTCTGATCACACTCTATTCTTGAAATGAAGAGGTAAACTCATAACCTGTTTAATAATCTATGTTGATGACATGATTATTACAAGAGATGATTCGGAAGAAATGACAAACTTGAAAGCCAATCTCTTCAAAGAATTCGAAATGAAAGATCTGGGAAGACTAAAGTATTTTCTTGGAATCGAAGTTCTAAGATCAAAGTTAGGGATTTTCATCTGTCAACAGAAGTATGTCCTTGATTTACTAGCAGAGACGGGAATGCTAGATTGCAAACCTGCGGATACTCCCATGATTGCTAACCAGAAATTGTTCATGGAAGATGAGGCAGAATTGGCAGATAAAGAAAGGTATCAACGAACGGTGGGAAAACTTATTTACTTAGCTCATACTCGGCCAGATATCGCATACGCGGTAGGTGTTATAAGTCAATTCATGCACCAACCTCAAGTCCAGCACATGGAAGCAGCTTTACGGATTACCAAGTATCTCAAGGGAACTCCTGGACACGGTGTTCTATTCAGAGCAAATGGGCACCTGAAGATTGATGCTTATACCGATGCTGATTGGGCAGGCGACAAAGGTAATAGGAGGTCTACATCAGGGTATTTTACCCTAGTGGGAGGAAATCTTGTTACATGGAGAAGTAAAAAGCAAAAAGTTGTCGCCCTCTCAAGTGCTGAAGCTGAATTCCGAGGAATAGCACGAGTATTAGCTGAAGTCCTATGGCTGCGAAAACTATTGTCAGAAATTGGGTATCCCTTTGAAGAAGCCAACAAGATTATGTGTGACAACAAAGCTGCTATCCAGATCTCAGGAAATCCAGTTCAACAATGATCGTACAAAACACGTTAAAGTTGATAGGCACTTCATCAAAGAAAAACTTGAAGATGAGATTATCGATCTTCCGTTTGTTTCATCAAAAGATCAGCTTGCAGATATCCTTACAAAGGCGGTTACTGGAAAGATATTCACTCACTGTCTTGACAAGTTAAGCATTGGAAATCCCAATACTTAGCTTGAGGGAGAATGTTAGAAAAGACGTTTAGTATTGAATGTAAGCCCAAGCTCGTATGTGGGCTTGGGCCTGTTAGGTTTATTTTTCCTATAAATAGGCCTCCTATGAAAACGTTCTAAGGTGATGAAATACAAATATTCTTCCACAAAACCCGGTCAATATTTTCTACAAGTGGGAGGTGTTTGTTAATATGCGATGCATTTTTTTTCTCTAACCATGTTCCAAGGACCACCCTTCCATATGCGAATCCGCTGTTGCTGGTGTGTTATGAAGTGTGTCATTGTAATTAAAAAAGCTAAGGTGTTTGTGGTAAATAATATACGAAGAAAACCTTATCGAAACCTAAACATCTATACAGCGTGATTACGACAATATTGAAATTTCAAAATTTGTTAACCATAAAATTAAAATACAATGAAACATTCCAAAAGTTGACCAAAAGTCAAAAACCCACTTGCTTAATTTTTCCACTTTCCAAGTGGAAAGTAGTGTCCACTATATGTTGTGCATCCTTTACTCCACCTATGTAGATCATGCTTCGAAAAACTTTTGCATATATAAACTCACCCTAGTAACTATTTGAGGAAACATATCAAAACATATAGAAACAAAGATGGAAGTTTTTTCTCAAAAACTACTAACTATGATATCTGTCTTTCTATTACTACTTGATCATCATCATGCCAACGCTGCGGTTTCAGGTAAACTATCCTTATTCAATGTTTAAAAGTATAATTTTCCTTTATGTGTATGTGAAATTTGCTTCTTAACTATCTTTGTGAGAAATTAGATAATGATTTCGAGCGTATCCAAACATCGAGGAAGTTGATTCAGGCTTGGCAACAGAAAGTTGGGGTTCCAAAGAGCGAAAGAAAGCTACGAACAGTTTCATCTCCACCTGCACCAAAGGCCAACCGTGTTCGTTCTTTCAACGTGATTCCACCACCACCACCCCCTTTGACTTGAACTTTATAAGAGCTCTCCCAACGGAGGCTTTTTAGCCGGCGTTTTGCCCCCCATAACGCCGTTATGGCGGGGGCGGCGTTAAGGATGACGTTATCGCCGTTATGTTAAGCTGGTATCGCCGCGTTTTGAGATTTTTTTTTCTTTTTTTTTTTGTTTTAAACGTTATATATATAATGAATGAAATAAAATATAAATAAAAGAAATATAAAAAAGTGTATCGGAGTTTATTTTTGGCCGGTGCCGGAGTTTATTTTTGGCAGACGGTTTGGATGTGGAGGAGAAACTAATTACTATTACTATCCTATATTAATTTTGGATTAATTTTGGATGGTTTGGAAGTGTGCCGTTAATGTTTTTTTTATTGTTTTAGGCTTTTTTTTAGCTTTTAGCCAGCCCAGTCCAGCATAGATTTTGGGCTTTTTTTCCGCGTCATCTTGCTTTCTTTACCGGCTCTTCTCTACTTGCCACGTGTTTTTCTTTTTCGTCGGCTGAACAACAGCGAGGCAAAATCAGAGGACACGTTTCATCTGAGCTAAACAACAACGAGGCAAAATCAGAGGAGGTAACCAAAGGCAACACAACATTCGTCTCGTATGTAATCCATGCTCTGATTTTAGTTTTAATTTTCGTTTTCATTCTTGGAATATATGTTCTTATACTTATGGCTATAAGCACTGAATCTGTGAAATGTTTTCGCTGCTTTGATTTTACTTTTATTTTTAGTTTGGGGATGTCTAAAATTGCGTAATTTGTTGTTTGTGTGAAATAATTTTGTTGCTTTGATTTTGCTTTGGTGTCAACAATAGCGTATAACCTCAATTCTTCATAATTATACAACAACAATACTGATGTGCTATTATTTCACCCACAAACTTTTTTCTCCGGATTTTCGGTTAGCGGTAGCTCCCAAATCCTTCCTAATTTCCTCCTACAAACTTACTTAACTATGCAACCAGATCCACGAAAAAAGGTATACATTATTTGCCGTTTCGAATCTAAATTACTCTTTATTACTTTAATGTTTTTGTTATGTATACTTTAATAAATAATTGTGAAATTTCAGAATACGAAAGAGGTTTAGTTTTTTACTGAATACGGTGAATCGAATCGATATAAGATATTGGAGATAGTAGGGAAAGGGAGTTATGGTGTTGTTTGTTCAGCTGTTGATACACATACAGGCGAAAAAGTTGCCATTAAGAAGATAACGGATATTTTTGAACATGCTTCTGATGCGATTAGGAGGCTGTTAAGGCATCCTGATATTGTTGAGATTAAACGGATTATGTTGCCCCCTTCTAGACGCGGGTTTAAGGATATTTATGTTGTCTTTGAGCTTATGGAGTCGGATCTTCATCAAGTTATTAAGGCCAATGATGACTTGACACATGAACATCATCGCTTTTTTCATATCAGATTTTAAGAGCTTTGAAGTATATGCATACTGCCAATGTCTACCATCGGGATCTTAAACCCAAGAATATATTAGCCAATACCAATTGTGTTAATAATTTAGTGTAATTGGAGAAATGGTTATTTGACTTAGAAACGGGTTAGGAGTGTACGGAGTGTACGCCTGTTAAGTCAATAACATCTCGGACCCAAAAGCGGTATAAAGGACTACAACCTTTATGGTGGTAGATTTATAACCACCTGTTTTAAGACACAATTAATGGGAAGTTACAAACGTGTTAATGATCATTATGTTTTGGTTTTGTAACCGTTTGCCCATTAAATGAAAGATCATTATGGTCACTTAAAGCTTGTAACTCTTGTCATAATGGAGTAGCTTTATGACCATAATGTCTTGGTCTTGTAACCGATACTAGCTTTATGACCATAGTGTTTTGGTCTTGTAACCGCTAGTAGCTTTATGACCATAATGTTTTGGTCTTGTAACCGCTAGGAGTTATGGACCATTACGGTTATTTAATACCAATAATGTCCATTACATTTGGGTGCTCTATAAATAGACAACTTTTTGTTCATGAGGGAATACACACATACTAAACACTCTCTAGCAAACGGGTTCTTGGTTTGTGCCAAAATCAAGAACATACTCTTATTCTTATCCCAAAACAAAGTTCGTGTAACCCAGGCATATAGGGTCGAATTGTTGTTTTCGGAAACTGATACCACGATTGTAAGAGATATCCGGTCATTGAAATCTTTACCCGGTTACACAAAGGAAGCGAACCCACCAACAATCGAAAACAACAATCTTGTGTGATTTCAATGGCGGCTACGATGAAGCACATGATGACGAATTTCTCCAAACTTGATAAGTTTGAAGGAATTGATTTTCGGAGATGGCAAAAGAAGATGCACTTCTTTCTCTCGAGCATGAGCGTGGTTTATGTGTTGAGTACTCCGTGTCCTGACGATGGAGATGATGCTACCGTGGATGAGCTTCGTAGGAGAAGCAAGTGGGAGAACGACGATTACGTTTGTCGAGGTTTAATCCTCAACGGTATGGCTGATTCCCTTTTTGATATTTACCAAAACCATGAATCTGCTAAAGAACTTTGGGACTCTCTTGAGACCAAGTATATGTCTGAAGATGCTTCTAGTAAAAAGTTCCTTGTGAGTAATTTTAATAATTACAAGATGGTCGATTCTAGACCGGTCATGGAACAATACAATGAACTTCTTCGTATACTTGGTCAATTCACACAACATAAAATGAACATGGACGAGGCCATTTCGGTTTCTAGTGTCATTGATAAACTCCCTCCTTCTTGGAAAGATTTTAAACATACTTTGAAACATAAGAAGGAGGAGTTAACTCTTGTTGAGTTGGGCAGTCATTTGCGTATAGAGGAATCCCTCAGGGCGCAAGAAATTGACAAGCCAAAGAGCAACGAAGTTGCTGGTACCTCGTCGGTTAACATGGTGGAACATAAAAAATCCACCGGTTACAATGACAAGAAGGGAAAACGTAAACATCATGATAACAACAAGGTTGATCCCAATAAGAAGTCAAAGTTGACTTGTTGGAAGTGTGGTAACTCTGGACACTTAAAAAGGGATTGTAAGGTTGTTAATGTTGGTAATAAAAATACCAATGGCACAAACGGTTCGGGAAATGGTTTTAACAACCAAAACTCGAAAGTTCATATTATGTTTAATGATTCACATCAGAATTATTATGTATCATATATATCTGAAGCTTATTTTGTGCAGGATGATGATGTTGCGTGGTGGGTTGACTCGGGTGCTACTACCCATGTGTGCAAGGATAGATTTTGGTTCAAGACTTACGAGTCGGTGAATGATGGATCAATTCTTCATATGGGAAACGAGTCAACGGCCCCTGTTCATGGAAGAGGATGTGTGGATCTAGAGTTTAGTTCGGAAAAGTTATTTCTTTATTTGATGTTTTGCATGTACCACAAATAAGGAAAAATCTAGTTTCTAGTAGTGTTTTACATAATTGTGGTTACAAACAAGTAATTGAATCTGATAGATTTGTTTTGTCAAAACATGGTTTATTTATTGGTTTTGGATATTTATGCAATCGCATGTTTAGACTTAATATTAATCATGTTAATGTTAATTCTGCTTTTATGTCTACTTCTAGCTTAAATGATTCTAATCTTTGGCATGCTAGACTAGGACATGTACACTTTAAAAGAATGTTA